>JBBPMV010000023.1:0-13232 GCA_038090495.1 Heimioporus retisporus | reverse complement strand
TGTCTTATTCAACTGCTGATAAAAATGACTCATCTGCTACTAGGACTAGTGCAAGATGCTCTATTCCATCATCAATCTCTGCATCATCTATACCTTCAATGTTATCCAGTTCTTCTTTGTCCAAACCAGTCAACTTCATAACTAGAATTGAGGACTGTGATTGTGGATGATACAGTATGAGGCAGAAGGCAGCATACCAAAGCTTGGAGACTGCACCATTCAACTCTGCCAAGATATATGAACCTCCAGCCATCCAGTAGAGGATGACCATTGGTCCTAAGTACCTAAGCTTCATCTTCTGATTTAACTCATGTTCAATCTGGGAATTGCAGACAAGGGCCAGACTTCCAGGGGGAAAATCTGGATCCATAATCCAATTCTTGTATACCCTCTTGAATTGCTTGACTGACACAAATTGAGCCTCCAAAACACACTGGCAGATAGATGATAGGTCATTCTAATGCTTCTGCAACTGACCAGCATGTCATGCAATCAGCCCAGTGGTGGAAAGCAGATCAGAATCAGGGGGTGGAATGAGGAAGGCCACTTCAGAAAGATTGAAAGAAAAAAGAGGTTCCACACCATGTACCATGAAATATGGAGAGAGACAGGTTGATTTGATGATGGTGACACACTCCACCCAGAAAACAAAATGAGCTGAACATGTCCAGTGAATGTCCTTCCCAGGGGTACTTTTCATGATGGCCTCTAGACATCATAGTGACAACACTCAATGATTCCATTGGCCTGAGAGTTGGGGAGATGCAGATATGTTGATCCCATAGTGGGTCATGAGGAAATCCAGGGCCTGGACAAAGGCAGAGCCATTATCTGTCACAATCTCTGAGAGAACACCTTACCAGCAGAGGATATCCTCAAAGATGAAAGTGGCAAGAGCAACAGCATTTTTGGAACACAACATCTGCCACTCCAGAGAAGACATTAGAGCATAGTGAGCCTACATGATGTAACAGTATCCACCAGAGCAAGGCATCAATATAGTATCAACATGTGCCTTATGGAACAAACCCCCAATCACTAGAATAGTTGGAGGAATGTGCAGCTTCCAGGTTTGCCACAGCTGACACTCATGACATGTGCAGATATAACACTTGACATCATCAATGAGCATAGGCCACCAAAACTGCAGGAGCAGACAAGTATAGACTGTGAAGACACTGTTGTGCCTGAGGTCATCATAAGCAGCTAGGGAAATTACTTGGATATGATCTCTCTCTCAGCACAGCCTACTACCCCCAGACAGATGGAGAAACCGAATGGGTCAACCAAGAAATAGAGACCTATCTACAGATCTTCTGTGGTAACAATCCCACAGCCTGGGCAGAACACATTACCAATGCTGAATTCACCCATAACCACTGCCCACATTCCATCACTGGAAAATCCCCATTCTTTCTCATGATGGGCTACAAACCCTGCCCCCTCCCCACAGTTATTTCTGAAACACAGTTACCTGCACTGGAATCTCGCCTCAAAGAACTATCGGCCACCCACAACGAAGCATTGGCTGCGCATGACCTTGCATGCCAACTCATGAAATCCCAATACCATGGAAAATTCACCCCATTCATCAAAGGAGACAAAGTATGGTTGGATGCCAAAAACCTCAAAAGATCTGTCGTCCACCCAAAACTCTCAGTCAAAAGAGAAGGCCCTTTTACCATCACCAAAGTACTCTCACCGGTCACCTACCAACTACGACTCCTGATTACCAAATTCACAATGTCTTCCATGCCTCACCGCTTTCCCTGTACTGCAAGAATAGCATACACGGCCTGAACTTCCCCTCTCCACCACCAGATCTGATTGGCAGAGAAGAAGAATATGAAATAGAATGAATCATCAGACACCATGGCAACCCCTCTCACAGGCAGTACCTTGTGAGATGGAAAGGCTATTCCCCTGAAGACGACTCATGGGTACCAGAAAAAGATCTATCACACACACAGGACATCCTCATTGAATATAAACTCCTCCAACCCACCGCGTTCCCTCAGAAATCCAATCGCCCACCACAATGTACCACCAGTTCCTCTCCACCCAAACACTCTTCAAACTAGTTCTCCTCGACCTAGCCATTCCCCTTCCAGAAACCATGTTGTCCCCTTCTGCCAACACCCCTGTCACCCCCTCCACCTCTGCCATTACTACCTCCTCCGGACCATTTATCCCCACTCCCCCAACCCTGACCTCCACCTCCCCCCTCTTCTCCAACCTCACCACCTCCTCTGTCAGAACTCCCTCCTCTTTCCACCCCACTCCAGTCCACCCTGAATATCCCATCCACATCCACCGCCTTGTCTGCTCCACCTGCCAACTCCTGTTCCATTGGGTACTCACCCACGAAGCGGCTCGCCGCTACCTAGAAACCAACCATAGATATGCCTTCTGCATGGAGGTAACCCACATCGTACAAATGTTCAACTCTAACAGGGCCCAAGAGGCCTTCCTCATAGCTAGACCCTCCCCCAATGACATTGCCCAGAGGGTACTCGTGACACAACAGCATCAAGAAATCTTTGACACACTATACCACCTTGGCTTCGGCCACTTCATCCAAGAATTAGTTCCTGCCACTGTCCTCTGCCCCATCCTACAGCTCCTAATTGAGGCTTTCGGCATCAATGAAAGATGCATGTATTTCTCCGAATGATCAATCGCATTCCTACCCCCTATTCCCCACCGCCTCCTAACCACCGACTCCTTTCAAGGACATTCTCCAACCCCTCACCCAAACCAGGAGAACATCAAACCTCTCCCCACCCCTGTACACACCCCTGCCACCTTATGAGCAGCCTCTTTGCAGCTCGACCTCTCCAATACCCACCCATGGGATCTCCACCTGGTCACCACAGGGACTGCCCCCTTCCCTATCCCTGTCGACACCCTGACAGAAGAAACCACTACCCCCACTCCCACTGGATGGGAGCAAGAACACCAGCTCAACTCCCACTCCCCTGACCGCTGTCCCTGTTGCCACCACTGCAAAAAGTGCAGACACCAGACCTGGGACTGCAACAACTTCACATGTCACCACTGTCACCACTGGGCCCCCGGTCATCACCCCTCCCACTGCTCCCTCCGCCCCTGTAAATGCTGCCTTAAAAGCATTGGCACTGACCCCCACAACCCCCCGCAGCATGCCCACAAACCATGCCACTGCTGCAACCATGAGCATGGGCACAACTGGGGATGCTCGGGATTTTACAACCGAGATGACTCCTGGGGGAATGCTGATGACAGCTGGAACCCCACCACTGACAAGGATGTCTCCTGGGCCTGGGATAATGTCAACTTTGATGTCAATGACGCCGACCACATGGACAATGAGGGGGACATGTTCAATTAAGGTGAATTCAGGGATTTCACCATACAACGGGGGTAAGGTTACAATTCATGTGGACCCTTATTCTTTTTCCTCCTCCTCCTTTGATTTCTCGTTTCTTCCCAGACAGTATAGACTTGTTTCCTCCCCTAGATTGTGACTCTCTCACATGGTCAGTCAAGCCCGATCATTCTTTTCTTAAATTTCCTATGTGTTTCCACTTGCACTGCCCCACACTATTTATACTCTTACTTTCCCTTCATTATGGACAGCCCCATTGATCGCAGTACTCTGCACTTTATACTTAGAACCCCATAGCCATAAGGCTATTCTACCACTACTCAGGATGACTCCTCTAGACAGTGCCTCCAGGCTGCCTCAGTAGTATATATACCTGCTGCCATGTACTTTACCCTTAAGCAATTCCTACTTGGGTTTTTGCCTTCACCAGTCTTGCCTCAGTTCTCAGCCCTAAGGGAATTGTGCCTCTTACTCCTTTGACCTTCGACACTCAAATCCTAGACAAAGAGGAACCCCTGATTATCTCGTACACGAGACCCTTGATCTCTGGTAGTCTAACTACCTGACCCTGAACCCTTGAAACCCTTGTCCCCGGCTGCAACCCCAAGACCCCTCAGCCCACCCCTGACTATGTCAAATCCCTCCTGTAACTCCCTCAGCTAGTTAATCTAGGCTGAACCCTTGTCTCTAGAGTTCCTTGACTTGTGCAGGTGATCCTACATTTTCCTCTCTTCAAGTACTTGCAACTGGGTGCTCACTCTCACTCTCACACTTTCACCTACATCTGCACTTGACTACGACTGTGAGTGCTTCACCACCAAGGTCAAGTGTGATTTTCATGGCCTGTGGCAGTACACATCATGCACTGCAATTGTGGCAAACATGAAAAGGGTTTTTGAACTCACTGTAATTCACTGTTACCTCTTCAGTAGACAAACATAATACCTTCAACTTTGTCATCTATACATCCTAGATGGCTGAACCTTTGATCCCCCTTGGTAAGTATCTTGCTTGTACCTCAAACTCTTGATCCTAGCTTCTAGTTCTTGAGTCTACACTTGTCCTATCTGGACCAAGTGTGATGGAGAAGTGAATAGTAAGAGGAAATAAATATATATATGTATTTTCTTGTTTCTAAAAATACCTGTCATGCTGAAGGACAAACTGAAAAGACACTTCTGAAACCTTTGGAAATCCATAGCAACTATCAAATGTCAGATTGTCTCACATAATCCCACCATTTCTACAGTTCAGGACTTATTTTGTGTGATGTACCATGAGAACCTCTCATAATGATTTTTATTCTGTTTTTTCCTATCCTGTCCCTCTATCTACATACATACTCAAAACTTGGAAAGCAATAAATGTTATTGTGCTCTGTTCCAGTGTTCACACATTAATCTCCACTATGCTTATACATACTTCTTTGCTATACTTGACATTTTTCAAGGAATCAATCATTAAAGCCATTTCTTGTGAGAGGCATAAACTATTTTGTAGTGTAGATGTTGAAGCCCAGCTGTGCCATCCAACAGTTCCTTGCCTTAAAACCACCTACTTCAGATACTATAAGCACAACCATTACCATGTATTTTGGAACATATGGGATTTCTGTTACGCAGAGCGTATCTCAAGTTGACCAAGACTAATGTTGAAGGGAATTCTTCGAGCAGGACACTCACGAAGAGGTACGACTCAGCTCGAAGAGACGAAGGGACGAAGGACTACTCCACAAGGAGGACTGAGGGACTGAGGATGACTCAAGAGTACGCTAGATTGCGCAGATCGAGAATAGAGTACATCGTAGTAGATGAATGGACTATATACTAGCAACGCGTAAGCATAAAATGTCATGGAATAATGAAGAACAAAGGACACGTCAGCTTTAGTAAGCGAAGATGAAAGGACGCGTCAACGTTAGTAAGCGAAAATGAGTAAAGATGCACAGCATTGGTATGAAAGATAAACAGATCAATAGGAGCGTGTATGAAGCACTCTAAGAGAATATCGGAGAAAGAACATATGAGCAAAAGGGGAGAAAAACCATAACATTACCCCCTTCCAATCCTTGAAGTCCCTGACCTCAAGATCAAGCCGAGTCTGTGAGAGGAGGAGGAGGGAAAGATGCCGCAAACGCTTGGGATGGAGAGGAATGCTCAAAAGGACAATCGGAAAGGACATGTCCTGCCTGATCGCAACGAGCACAAGTGCAAGTGGGACAAAAACGATCAGAATGACCCCAACGAGAGCAAGCGGAGCACTGGGTTGTGAAACAGAGATGGGTTGGATGTCCAGGAGCATAGACCTGACAAGAGGAGCAGCGATATTCAGAACAGTTTTCCCGGTAATGTCCAGAGCGATGACAGTGGTAGCATATGGTAGAGGCAGTCGCCGAAGGACGAGTGATGGGGGAAGTGAGGGTTTGAACTGCGGAAGAAAGAATACGTCGTCCAGTAGCACTACGGAAGAATTGGATGTGGTCTCGGTTACGGGAAAGGACATTTTGGTCAACGATGAAGCCATCAGCGCAAAGGGAGGGGTCGTTGATTCGATCGTGGGGGATTAGTTGGACAGAGGAGAGGCGAGAGGCGAGTGATGGAGAGGTGGAGGCATCGGGAGGTGCAATTGGCAACGGAGGAGGGGAGGAAGGGGTAGAAAGGAAAGAGGAAGTGGCTACAGTGGGGATGGAGGTGATTGAATTGAGGTATCTGTCCTGTGCGTCTCGAGGAAGGGAAAGGTAGATATGACGAAAGGTAGGATAAAGAATGAGAGGATCAAGTCGTTCAACAAAGACGTGAAAACCATGGAGGTGAAGGATGGAAAGTATATGGTCAGGGAGATGACCGATCAAAAGACGAAGGGGAAGTCCAAAAGCCGCAGGAAGATCAGAAGGGGCAGCTTGGAAGTGGTATGATTGTACTTTGGAAACATCAAGAAAGAGGCGTACGAGTTCTTGGGAGATCTCGTCTTCCTCATAAAGGGGGTCAGTCTCGAGGGCATGGACGAGGGTAGGATCGGTGAGGATGGTGGCGTAGAGGGTGTAAACGGCGGAGGTGGGTAAAAATGCCGGCTGCACATGTCTGGAACGTAAAGGAGAGGAGATGGAGAGTGGAGATGAAGAGGGAGATGAGGAATAGGCGGACATTGCGAAGGAAGCGAAGAATAGGGAGTATGAAGAGGTTTACAAAGAGGGAGAAATAGAAAACGACTAGGATCATACAACGAGATTTTAATAGTTTTTTGTGTGAATGGGGCAATCGTCAAATCGGCAGAAGTATTCGTGTTCAAGGAAATGAGAAGAAGATAAAGTGGGATGGCGAAGAAGAAACCAACATCTAGCTGTAGCGCGGGGGGAGAATAATTGGGAGTATGCAAGTTCGATGGGGATTGGGTCCATGCTATCGTAGGGAATGAGTCCGTTTATAATCGGAGAGGATGTCCTTGGCATGTCGGAGATTATTCTCCGGTTCCCAGGTGTTTTCTGCTGCAGAGTACCCTTTCCATGCGGTCAGGTACTGGAAACGGCCAGAGGATCCCTTGTGTGCGAGAATGCCGTCAACTTCGTACTCTTCTTCTCCATCGATGACGTCAGGAGGCGGTGTGGGAAATGAAGGACCATGTGCATCGGTGGAGCGGAATGAGGAAAGGAGGGTGGCGTGGAAGACGTTGTGAATTTTCCATGTGGGAGGCAGACGGAGGCGATAGGATAGAGGAGATAGTACCTGAGAGATCTCAAAAGGGCCCAGTCGCTTGGGTGTGAGTTTCCGAGAGGGGTAAGGGATGCGGAGGTTAGTGGCTTCCAGCCATACCTTATCGCCGACCTTCCAAGGGGAAAACTTCCGAGTGCAGTGTTGGGTCATGAGGCGTTGGGCCGATTCATGTGCTGCCAAGGCTTCCTTTTGGGATTCCTCCAGGGCTGTGAGACGTGAGGAGAGGGCAGGAATGAAGGTCTTTCCGAGAGGAGGATAAGCGCGAGGATTGTATCCCATCATGAGGGAGAAAGGAGATGTTTTTGTGGAGGAGTGGGGGGAAGAGTTGTGGTGGAACTCAGCAGAGGAGATGAACAACGACCAGGAGTTGGGTTGGTTTCCACAAAATAGGCGAAGATATGTTTCAATTTCCTGATTTGTGCATTCGGTTTGACCGTCAGTCTGAGGGTGATACGCAGTGGATAGTCGAACGTCGTAGTGAAGCAGACAAGCTAACTCCCTGGCAAAGGCGGATGCGAATTGAGGGCCACGATCAGAGATGATGGAGTCGTGTAGGCCGAAACGTTTGAAGACATTGTTAAAGAACAGGAGGGCTACTCCTGCAGCATCAATGGTTTTCAAACATGGCATGAGAATTACCCCCTTCGAAAGTCCGTGGTCGACCACAACCAAGAGAGAATCAAAGCCAGAGGAGAGGGGGAGGTCCGTGATGAGATCCATGGAGAGTTGACGGAACGGGAGAGAAGATGACGAGGGGATGGGGGAGAGGGGAGGCGCTGTAGGGTGAGTGTTGACTTTGGACTGCTGGCAGAGAGCACAGCCAGCAATGAAGTTGCGAACAAAAGTGGATAGTCCCGGCCACCAAAAGTCGCATTCGAGGAGAGCCTTGGTGCGAAAGAAGCCCATGTGGCCCGTGGTGGGAGAGGTGTGGAAGGAAAGAAGTAGGGCAGAACAAGATGCAGGGGGAACGTAGAGTCGATTACGGAAGTACAAGTGTCCATTGTCAAAAGCCCAGTCTTCAAGGGAGGAACAGGGGAAAAGGGGAGAGTTGTCCTGTAGGGAGCAGAGTGCGCGAATGATGAGGGGGTCGGAGGAGGAGGAACGACGGATGCTATCAGCTAAAGCGAGGTCAAGGGCAGAGATGACGACTGGGTCAGGGAGGATGGAAGAGACATTGTCCAGGGAGGTGTCGACATCGACGTTGCGAGATAGAGCATCCGCGGGGGCCATGCAAGAACCTGGGGTGACCTGCCAGACGATGTCGAAGTCTTGGAGAAGAAGCGACCAGCGAGCTTGTCGGTGAGAGAGTTTGCGAAGGTCCTTGAGATAGGAGAGGTTTTTGTGGTCGGTGATGATGGTGACAGGGTGGGGGGTGCCCTGGAGGTATTGTCACCATTCCTGAAGAGCTAGGATAACCGCCAGGAGTTCGCGATCGTAAATGTCGTAGTTTTGCTCGGCCGGGGTGAATGTCTGGGAAAAGTAGGTGCACGGGTGTGAGTCGCCATTGGTGTCGGCTTGGAGGAGGACGGCTCCCGCAGCTAAGAGAGAGGCATCCGTCATGACGGTGAAGGGTTGAGAGATGTCAGGGAAGGTGAGGACGGGAGATGAGGAGAAGCGAGCTTTTAGGGAATCGAAAGCTCATTGTTGGAGGGGGGTCCAGAGCCAGGGTTCGTCCTTGCAGGTGAGGAGGGTGAGGGGGGCGACCAAGTTAGAGAAGCCAGGAATAAATTTGCGATAGAAGTTCACAAAGCCGAGGAAGGAGTGAACACCTTTAACCGAGGTAGGAGGTTTCCAATCGGTGACAGCAGAGAGTTTCGTCGGATCCATGTGTATACGTCCTTGGCCAATGACTAAACCTAGGTATTCCATCTCGGGGGAGTCGAAAGTACATTTGGATATTTTTAGGGATAGATTGTTTTCTTGGAGGCATTGGAGGACTCGTTTGGTGCGGGTGTGATGAAGTTCGAGGTCGTGTTGGGTGTGGATTCTGATGTCGTCCATGTAGATTTTCAACCATCCTTCAGCAATCATATCGGTGAAGATGTGGTTCATGAAAGCTTGGAAGGTGGGGGGGGCATTGTTGAAACCGAAGAACATGACCGTTGGTTCGAAGAGACCTAGGGGCATGATGAATGCTGCTTTCCATTGATCTTCTTCTCGTAGACGAATGTTGTTATACCCCCAACGAACGTCAAACTTGGTGAAGAGGGTGGACTCTTTCATGTCGTCGATGAGCTCCGAAATGAGAGGTAAAGGATAGGCGTTGTGGATGGTGTGTGAGTTAAGATACCGATAGTCCTGACAGGGGTGAAGAGTTCCATCTTTTTTTGGCACGAAGAAAAATGGGGAGGCCTGAGGGGATTTCGAAGGGATGATTCGTCCGGTCTTCAGGTTCTCCTCGATGAAAGTTCGGCAAGCCTCTTTTTCGGCCGGGTTGAGGGGGTATATTTTGGCGATCTTTGGAATGAAAGATGGCTTTAGGTCGATGGAGTGGTCAAAAGAACGATGAGGGGGTAAAGTTTCGAACATCTTTTCCGAGAAGACGTCAATGTAATCTGTGCACCAAGAGGGAAGTTGGGTTTCTTTTGGTAAGTTCTGTTGTGCTAGTTGGGTGGATAGGGTGATTTTTCCGAGATGCTGGGGATAGGTCTCGTCAACATCCTTCCAGGGCGGATGCTCACTAGGAGGTACCACAGCGTCCTGGAGGGTGAGGGTGTTGGCGGACCAATCAATAATGGGGTTGCGTTTCTTTAGCCAGGTCATTCCTAGGATTATGCGAGAAGAGCCTAGGGAGGTAACGAGGAAAGTGATCTTGTCGGAGAGGTCGGGGAAGATGACGTTTGCTGTGATGGAGAAGCGGATGGTTCCCTGGTGATTGGGAGTTCCGTCCACATTGTATGCGATGAGGGGTTGAGGGAGTTTTCGGATAGCTTTTCAAAGTTTGGGGACAAGTGAGACGTCGATGAAATTGTTGGTGGCTCCGCAATCTATGAGAGCGGTGGTGGTAACAGTTTGTGACTTGGCATGTAGGTGGACTGGGAGACGCAGGGTTCATTCATTTGAAAGGCCTACTATTACAGTGTCGATATCTAGGGAAGGAGACATTACAACTTCTTCCCTTACTGAAAACCCGAAGAGGAATCGTCCTTGGTTTCCTCGAAGCAGAGTTTGAGGGTTTGTAAGATTTCCCCTTCGTCTTTGCTGGTGGTTTTGAGTCTAGAGACGTAGGTTTCGAGGGCTGAAGATTGTTTCAGGGGAGGGGAAGCGGTGGTGGGGGTGGTGTCAGTGGTTTGGATGTGTTGCTGGGGGGGGCGAGAGGGTTTCGAAGTGAAGGTTTTGCACTGTGTGGCATTGTGTCCTTTCTGGCGGCAGCAAAGACATAGTCCTTCTCTAAAACAGCAGGCACGTTCGGCTGGGGTGAGTTTCGATACACGAATGGCATCAACGTCCATGGCGTTGGGATCTGAGGTGGTGGAGGTACGAGAGAACGAGGAGGGGGTACGATGGCCTTTTCGAAGGGCTGCAATGTGAGCTTTCTGAGCGTGGAAGGTTTTAGCCTTTTCAATCCATTCTTTGATAGTAGTGGGGACGGTTGTCATGGAGAGGATCATGATGGACAGTTGTTGGTCAAGTCCTAAGGAGAACTGATCGATGAGGGTGATATCATCGGTGATGGAGGCTCTGGCTGCTAGGTTTTGGAAGTCGGTGATGTATTTCTGAAAACTGTCGTCTGTCTCTCCATTGGGTCCTCGGGTGGATTTCTGTACGAGCTTAGATAACTCGAGGCGTGCGGTGGCTTGGGTGTCGAAAGGATAGAAGGTGGATTCAAAGTTGGTAGCGAATTTGTCGAAAGTTTTGTCAGGGAAGTTTGCGTCAGCCATGCGATCATATCACATCTCAGAAAAGGAGATGCCTCGTCCTTTACTCATCTTGTTGAGAGTGGTCATGATCTTGGTCTTGTCGGTGGAGTACAAGGTTTTGTTTATCTTGAAGTAAGCCTTCTTGGCTTTGATCCATCGTACGGCGTCAGAGGGATCGCCAGAGAAGTCTGCTGGGAGGGCTGCTTTAAGTTCCGTCATAGTGTGGGTGGTTTGGGTGCTAGGTGGGGTGTTGATGATGGGAGGAGCTGTCTGGGGCAAAGGGACTTGTGGAAGGACTGGGCTAAGAGCGATGGGGGATCCTAAAGGGGTACTGGGGCGCTGGGGTTGAGGCTGTGTGGTTCGAGACGGTGGGAATGCTGGGGTACGAAGTGTGGGGATTACTGGGGTAGGGACGTTTCGTCCTGCTAGGCGATGGCATCATCAAAGTTCTGCGGTGGAGAGAGCGGGTTCCTCGTCCGAGGAATCGGCACTGGGGGCTCTAATGCTACGAATGGTGAACTAGGGTAGGTCCTACTCCTCAATAGGAGGGACAGAAGAGATTCTCGATCTTTTGTTACGCGGAGCGTATCTCAAGTTGACCAAGACTAATGTCGAAGGGAATTCTTTGAGCAGGACACTCACGAAGAGGTACGACTCAGCTCGAAGAGACAAAGGGACGAAGGACTACTCCACAAGGAGGACTGAGGGACTGAGGATGACTCAAGAGTACGCTAGATTGCGCAGATCGAGAATAGAGTACATCGTAGTAGACGAATGGACTATATACTAGCAACGCGTAAGCGTAGAATGTCATGGAATAATGAAGAACAAAGGACATGTCAGCTTTAGTAAGCGAAGATGAAAGGACGCGTCAACGTTAGTAAGCGAAAATGAGTAAACATGCGCAGCATCGGTACGAAAGATAAACAGATCAATAGGAGCGTGTATGAAGCACTCTAAGAGAATATCGGAGAAAGAACATATGAGCAAAAGGGGAGAAAAACCGTAACAATTTCTCACCAAAGGCAGTTCTCTTTTATCTCAATCAAAAGATCCCCACCACTAAACAAATAAAAAGTTATACTCATCATCCGTGCGATTGCTCTTTTGTAACTGATAATCCATAGTCCAGCCATTATAATTATCTCAGTGCTCTGCTGCTATGTAGCCATAATTTACCATAAAAAGTCACTACCCACATTCATGCCTGCTAATATTGATAGTAGTGTTCCTTTGAAACATGCCACTACAAGACTCTGTTTACTATAGTGGCTAAATATAAGAATGGCCCAGCATAGCATGCAATTGGATTGTATGGGTGGAAATGAATCCATTGTATAAGCAAAAAAAAAATAAAATCAAATACTGATCTTTCTAGCATTGTCAAAAGTTATACAGATATTGTATCAACTTTTTCAGCACAAAAACAATTGCCCAGGCACAACACTGTCATAAATCATCTATTTTTGCCAATGAATCATGATCTCCCATGCAAGTACTTGAAAAAAGAAAAGGAGGTGAAAATAGTCTATCTTGCTTGGAAAGTTTGAGGAGAGAACCAAGAGAACTTGATTGAGGAGTTCCTTGGGGTCTATTGGGTTTATATACTATTACAGGCCTATCTATGTTGTACATAGAATATAAATCAAGTGCCCATGTGCATCTGGTGAGGATGTGGCAGCATAGCCATACATATGTGATGTGAGGGAAATATATTATAGATGCATGGTGTGGGGAATCTAGAGATAAATGATCATAGGGACCAACATGACCTAGGCATGGGGTGAGTCTGATTATGATGTATGTAATATTCATGAAGAAAGATAAGAATAAAACATGGTCCATGGGTCTGTGAAAAAGTAAAAGATCAAATGGGTCCATATACCTGTAAGTAAGAGATAAACATACACATAGATGTCAGCTGTTGCCAATGCATACACCCCATCAAGGGCCAAGAAAAGAAAAGGAAAATTAAAAGAAAAGAAATATAACACAAGAAAAATGTACATGTGTAACACTACCTGATATCATCTTCCACCATTATATCCTTGAGCAGCCAAGCTACTTGACTTCTGATCTTTTAGCCCATTACTTTTTCCCACAGCTTAATACTACAACTGGCAGCTCACCTCCATCCTGCTAAGTTACAAATTACAACCTAATCATGATTAGATTTATTTTCCCTCATTTCAATCATATCCATTTGGCCATTAGACCAATCTATGGCTGTGGTTTGAGGTTCAATAGTGAATGTCTGATATCCTCCAATTTTCAAGAACAGTTTCATAAATGAGG
>JBBPMV010000022.1:0-64534 GCA_038090495.1 Heimioporus retisporus | reverse complement strand
TGTGCATATCCAGAAGACTTCATTTTGCCCCTGATGCGGGAAGAGATTTTCAAGTGAAACGCATGTCCTCCACCATGCTTTACCACCTTCTTCATAAACTTTTCATCAAACTCTTGCCCTGGCATCCTTCAACAATACTGATGCCCATCTGAACTAAATAACTTGAATTTTGACTCATTGGAGAAAATTATGGCACACCAGTCCTCTACTGTCCAATGTGCATGTGCTTCCACCCATGCCAGCCACTTCTCCTGGTGTGCCTCAGACAAGTAAGGCTTTGTATGACATACAGAGGCATGTAAGCCACATAACCAAAGTCTCCGATGGATGGTTTCAGCATTGATGTTTGGGAAATGGACCCATTGCAGCTCAGAGATGTCACGAGCCTTACCAGCAGCAAGAGTGTGAACAGCAAAACAAGTGTCCAGCTTCATAAATATGCAGGGTCTACATGCCTTCTGCTTGAGTACATAGTAGTCTTTAGATTCAGCATATTGTTTAAAGATGTACTGGACTGTGGTGTGATGAAGACCAAACTTTCAGGCAATGGCTGTGTTGGTCATGCCTGCCTCTTTGTCTTGGCAGATGTGAGCCTTCTTCATTGGGCTGGTATAGATTGTCATGGTGGAGAGACAATAGGAAGTGTGGGGCACAAATGGTAGGTACTCACGTAGGGTGGGGTAGCTGCATCATGTCAGGGTGGTGATCTTTTGTAGAGCCCAACTCTGTCCAAATATGTAATGCACATGCCACTTCATAGTGTGTCCCTCACTCCCACACAAATGATCAATACATGATATTTCTGATAGTTCTAGTATGTAGTCTATATCCGAGGGCATGCCCTTGTACCATTTGGAAGGTTATATATATGTTATTGTGTGATAGAGATATAGTGCGACTAAAATAACACACCTGTTCATTACTTAATTGAGCCACTGTATATACATATTTTTCAAAAGCCATTACCTCTTTGTTTCTGACCACCTATCAAATGTATGGATGTGGTTGTACAAATATCCCTCTTGGTTGGTGTGGTGTGCAGTATTGTCTTTGGTGTTGCCATGGCTGGCACTAGCTTCATCATGAATGACCTTCCAATTCTCCTCTATGTGGCTTTCAAGGAGCAAGATGGAATACTTAGTACTGTTGATGAGAATATAATACAACAGACTCCAAACACCATCTCTAGTGTGCTATCCAAATTTCAACTCAGTGTGAAAACTATCATCTATACAGTCTGCAAGTCCCATGCTTTCTATTCTCTGACAGTTCCCCTAATGCTGGTAACTCCATCTATTCCACTCACTGCTTTGATTTTTCTACACCCAAAACCCAATAACCTGAGGAGTTATTGAAACCAATATCAATGGCAAACAATACCCAAAGAAAATGTCTATATACCATGACTTCAAAGACTACTTGGCATCTTTTCTATCTCATCAGGACATCAAATCTATGATGTATTTAGCCTATGACCAAATTTGCACATCCTTATTGAAATGTACCTCCTGACATTATCCAAAATCTATTTGAGGCTTGATTTCTCCATGAGTTTTGAGGACTAGATCTGATGCAGCTTTTCATTGACCAAGAAGAGGAGGGACACTTTATGTTTGCATTACACATTGATTTTTTCAATCTTGAAGGAATGACTATATGAGGATCAACCATATCATCAAGAATTTCTCGATAACAAGTTTAAATCTCCCATTTGAAAAACAGTTCAAGTCTGAAAATATGTACCTCACTGGTATTATTCCTGGACCCAAACAACTCTTTCTTGAAAATCTTAACCACTATGTATGACCTCTCATCAATTACATGATAGCCATGTGGGATTGGGATATCTATTTTTCACATACAGCCAATTACCTACAGGATGGCTAACTCACCATGCCATCATGTTGGTTGTTTATGACCTTCCAGCCACTCCCCACCTGGCCACATTCACTGGTGTTGGAAGCCATTGGCTATGTACCATGTATAACCATAATCACAAGATAAATGGTGCCAAGACAGACTTTCATGACTAGCTACCTTACAACAAGTTTGTGACTTGCTAGTATATCAAATAGTGGAGAGATATGCCATCTTTTGCCAATCACACCCAAATTTTCAAGGAACATGATGTTTGCTACTTGGAACTATGACATTTCCATACTGGAACCCTACTTGCCAACTTGTGGTTGACCTGATACACTTAGTGCTGCTGTGGTTTCAGCATCAAGTCAGCTTCAACCAGTAGCCAAGCATTGGTTTGCCAAACCAATGGCAACCAGACCAGGTATTCAAATCCCAGTTCAGGAGCTGTGGCTCTGGTCTTGAAATCATGGCTAGCCAACTGACCGTTAGTCAGATCCCACTCTACAGTCCATTTCTTCCCTTTGGTACTTTTAATACCTTTTTTTTTTTTCTTTGATATCCATACCCTTTGTATTCATACTAAAAATAAAATAAATACAAGTTATATTGTATTTGTAGGCTGTTGCAGGTATCTTATCTGCCCTCCTCATGATAATGGTAATAGGCAAGCTGTCATGTGCTCTTGCTCTCCTTGCTGTCAGGGCAGGATGGTGCTGTAGATCATCTGGACACTCACCTTCATCACCTTCATTGCAGAGTAACTCTTCTCATGCTGTGGTGTGTGGAGCATGATGGCATGTACATCATTGGTGTTCTCATCATGATTGTGGACCATAGCATCATTGCCCTTGTCATTGCTGTCATGGTAGTGTGGTTGTGCATCACAGCAGTATTACCAGTGAGGAGGTGCAAACTGTGGGTGCTGTCAATGATGGCTTTGGTCTCAAACATGGACTTGGGTCACAAGTGTCCACTTTGAAGATACTGGAAGTAACTTGAGTGGGAGAGGACTGGGGCTACTCACTAGGCAGACTGGTGTGAGTGCAGCCAGGCTGTCTGGATCTCACCCTGCCTTGAAGAGGTGCAGAATGCAAATGCTGCCACTAATAACAGCTTTGGTCTCAAACACAGACTTGGGTCATTGGCATCAAAATGGATGGCAAGTATCTTGGCCTTGGAGATAGGGTGGTGAGTAATTTGAGTGGAAGAGGGCCAAGAAAACTTACTAGGTGGACTGGCATGAGGATCCAGACTGTTCAGATCTCACCCTACCTCAAGGAGGTGTAAACTGTGGATGCTGTCACTGCTGACAGCTTTGGTCTTGAACATGGATTTGAGTCACTGGCACCAAAACAGATGGCAAGTGTCTTCTTTCAGGAGATGTGTGTAAATAATTTGAGTAGGAGAGAGCTAGGAAGACTCACTGGGTGGACTGGTGTGAGCACAGCCAGACTGTCCAGATCTTGTCCTACCTCAAGAAGGTGTAAACTGTGGATGCCGCTGTCACAAATGGCTTTGGTCTTGAATGTGGATTTGGGTCACTGGTATCAAAACAAATAGCAAGTGTCTCCATGCTGGAGATAGTATGGTGAGTAATTTAAGTGAGAGGGCCAAGGAGACTTACTAGGTGGACTCTCAGGCTATTTGAATCTTGCCCTACCTCAAGGAGGTGCAAACTGTGGATGTCACTGATGACAGCTTTGGTCTCAAACATGGACTTGGCATTGAAATGGATGGCAAGTGTTTTCATTCTGGAGATAGTGTGTGAGCTAGTAATTTGAGTGGGAGAGAGTCAAGGAGACTTACTAGGGCAGACTGGAATGAGTACAGCCAGGTTGTCCAGATCTCATTCTACTTCCTCCATCATGGTAGTAGTAGATTATGATGCCTTCATCCTCCCTAGCTTCATTGTAGTTGGGTGGCAAGTGGGCTGTTGCAGGGCCCACACCCTCCTTGTTGTGGTTGTTGTGGTGGTGTGACCAGATGTGATGGTGGTATGATATGAAGTGGTCCATAAAGGTATGAGATGATGAGGGTAGAGCCCCATCACAGTGCTCTTGCCATTATGCTTGTCTTCATTGCCCTTGCTGTTGTGGTATGACAAGAGGTGGTAGTGGTACTGTGTAGATAATTACAATTGGTTTTCAATACAATAGTATGAAGTAATAGAATGTAATTATGTGAGTAAAGTGGTTCAAACCTTCAGCAGGTCACCCTCCTGCTGCACAATCACCACCATAATGGCATCCATTGTATCATCCAACTGATCTTCTCCAACAATTTGCTCAAGCAAATCTTCACCATCCCTGTTATGATTCGCCCCTATTCTTTTCTCTTTGTCATTTACGTTAGTCACCATCGGCCTAACCCGATGCTTCTACTTCGATAGAGTGCTCTAGAACCTACAACATGTTCATCACACACCCTTATCTTAGTTATCTTTACATCTCTTTCCTTTTGAACTTTCTTCGCTTAGTCATAGTTGTTCCACAACCTTCTATGACCTTCTATTGTGCAGTATATAAGCCCGAGTACCTCGTCCCTTGTACTTTAGCTTAGTTCTGCTCAATCTTACCTTGTTTCCTTTCATCCCCTCATCGTAACTCGCTGCTACCTCTTCGGTAGGCAGACTTACCCTTGAACCACCTGCTATACATCCTAGCAGGGAGAACTCTTGACCCTACGTGGCAAGTCCCTTGTCATCACTTTGAACCTTTGACCCCACATTCTAGTTCTTTGAGTCTATGCTTGTTCCTACCTGGACCAAGCCTAACAATCCCACTCCTCATTCACATCTAAATTGCCTTTGGATGCAAGAGATCCTAGCATGAAGTCCAATTGCCTTTTCTTGAGGAAAAACTTGCCCATTTGCAGCACCTCCATCAATGCCAGACTGATGTGGTTGCACTATTTAGTTATCATCTCAGTGCTTGAAGAGCATGCTCACATGGCATAAATGAGGCTTGAACAGGTAAATACATAGTCCATGGTGATGTGAAAAATTGTTGGGTACACCATTTTGGAGCTTGCCAGAACATTACAGGATCTGTTTTCTTGGGAATTTGTGCACCCAGGTACCCCTGTAGCTCTGACTCAATGCTGATAGGTGAAGTGGATTCTATGGGGCCAGATCCTGTAGTGTCCTGTGTAGTGATATCATAGTGCTCAGCAAGGGACTGCATCATGTGCAACTTTCTGGGTGGAGGCATGGCTTGAGGGCCTGAGATGCCTTGTGAATGGGACTGTAGGTTTGCTGCATCAAGTTGCATATGATAATCTTTCAACTGTAAGAAAGTGAATGAGGAGTATAAAGAGATTAAGAATAGATGTATGGTCTGTATAATGATCAAGCATGCCCTAGTGGCCTGCAAGGGTTTCCAGTGCACCATAATGTGAGAGAGATGAACATTTGGATTGACAACTGTTCTAGAGATCAATGGCAATCATCCATGAATATTGTCTGACTTACACATCATGATGATATCGGTGTTTGTTCAGCCCAAACATTTGAAATACTCATCAGCACACAATAATCCAGGGTGAATAAATTACTCACAATATGGAATGATATTGGCCAAGTGTTTCCAATGCCAAATGAGTTTTTTGAACACAGGAACCACCATGCTGAGCATAGGCATTGTCTCTAATGAAATCAAACCCTGGGTGAGATACAGAATCTAGATAACACACAATCAATTAGCTATGGCCACAGTCTTGAAGACTCAGATTGCATACCTCAAGGATTAGTTCTATGTCATGAAATATCAACCAGTCTGCCTCATTTAGTCAAAAATCAGTGATATCACACTGAATTGGTACTGTGAAAAATTGGTTGAGAGGTTGTGTTTGGCTTGTAAGATGGCTTCAAGCCAAAAGATAAACTCACCAGTTGCATCTTGTGCAAGTGGTTGATCATCAAGTAAACAGAGTCCCACCATGACTTGACATCTAAGATAAGTTCCTTTTCTGCAATATTGACGTGCTCACTGTAATCAGGATCAAGCCAATGTTTCATCTCATTGCCATTCTTGATGATACTTTGAAAAACTTGCTTGTGGAGGATTGATATGTGGATGCACTCAGTGATGTTCCAACCAAGTTTGATGGGGTCATGCTTGAGCACTTCCATATAGGCTTTTTTGTTGACCCAGTTTCCAAGATCATGTTCCCATGCTTCTGCAGCTAGGGTAGAAAAGTTGGTGCCTTTGTAATTCTCCATCACATGTTTTGCACAGGTATTGGGGAGGTGAGGTAGACATAGGATTTGATGATTGGAAGAATTAAGATTAACTCCAATTGATGCAAGAAGTGTAGAGGGATGCTTTATTACAGCATCATTATTTGCAGCACCCTCAAGCATGAAGTGTCTGATCTAATCGGTGTGTGAGTTTCAAACTTCATGAAAGAACATAGCAATGTACCTTGTCTTGAATGTTTGCATGATGGAGGAGGTGGAATATCTTTGTTGCAATCATTTCCCCAGTGCAATTTTCAAATAGATAGTGAAACACTATCAGAGCTGCACAGAGCAGTAGTATTGGTGTCTTTGGCAACTTGCCAATCCAATGAACTGTAACAGCCATGAATGGCCAATGAGCTCCATTGGACCAGATATTAGCTGTACACAATATTCTGCCAAGCACTCTGAACTCATGCATCAATACATTGTACCCCTTAAGTACCACTAATCAAAATTAATGCATGAACAACACACTTGAAGTTGCCTGGAAATACTCTTTCTATGTTTGGAGTATGAGCTCATGCATTTTGGTTCATTTATGGATGTCTAAGTCTTGAAGGTTTGGTTGAAGGAAGTATAACAGCCATCTGAACTCAGGACACTCAACAACATTTATGGACTAGATGAATATTGCAGTTACTATGGTGATGTAATTGAAAGCACATACTTGGTCATTGGTAATGATAAAGTCCACAAGGTAGTGATGCAGCATTGCCATAGAGTATTTTGGTAATCCATCATTGTATGATGGCTTCTTGCCCAAGAGCTGCAGCCACAATTCCTCTGGTGCAGGTCCAGGAGGTGGTGGTAGTTTGTGAATAGAAATGCCTGGTTTTAGAAGGGCTTTGTTACAATTTGCCCCTATTCTTTTCTCTTTTGTCATCTGCAATTGTTATCATTGGCTTAACCCAATGCCTCTGCTTTGATAGACTGCTCTGAAATATACAACATGTTCATCATATACCTTTATCTTTACTTTCTTTTCTTTTTGAATATTCTTTGCTTAGTCATAGAAGTTCCATAACCTTCCATGACTTTCCATTGTGCAATACATAAGCCTAAGTACTTTGTCCCTTGTACTCTACCTTAGTCTTGCTCAATTCTACCTTGTTCCCTTTGCTCCCTTCATTGTAACTTGCCGCTACTCCTTTAGTAGGCAGACTTACCTTCATACCACCTGTTATATGTCCTAGCAGGCAGAACCCTTGACTCTAGTGGCAAGTACATACTTCATCCATACCTCAAACCCTTGATCCTACACTCTAGTTCTTTGAGCCTATGCTTGTTCCTACCCAGACCAAGCATAACAAAAGAACTAAGCTCTACATTTTAAGAATATCATTATTATAGATCCTCCACCATTCCTCCCAGGACCCCCACCCACAGAGAATGAACCTTGTGCAGTATGCATAGACTCACCACAGTAGAACTCCCCTCAGAAACCTTGTCCTCATCATCCTCCCCCTCCAAAACTTCTCACCAAGATCCAAACACTACTCTTCCCACTGCTGCTAAGCAATAGGAGGACATCAACCTTGCCCACCAACCCTCCTCAGCACTCCACATCCCCAGGAATCCTATGCCACCTTCCTCCACCCCAACCACTTCTCATCCCCCTCTGTTCCCCTTTCAAGTGCCTCATCCTACCCCTGCCCCTCCCCCTCTCATCCACACCTTCACTCCTACCCATCCCCTCCCACTTTTCACACCTCCTCCCACCATGTCTACCCTTTTGAAACCAGTGAAACTTTATATTGGATCCCCCAAGGCCTTCAATGGTGGTTACACTAAGGCCACTATCTGGCTTGATTCTGTCTGGACCTACTTTCTTGTCAATGAAGAGGTCTACAACATTGAAGTGAAGAAAATCACTTTCACCCTTTTATACATGAAATCTGGAGCTGCCCTGACCTGGGCCTCTTCTTTTTGGAAAACTGCCCTCACTCTCAAGACCAATGGAAATCCCAAAGGCTTTGGCAATTTCAAGGACTTTGTCACCTCCTTTAAGACCACCTTCAAACACCACAACACCTGAGCCCTGGCCATCATATGGTTCTCCACCCAATGCATGTCTAGCAATGCTGGAATTCCAGAACTTACCTCATTTATTTTGAAGTTCAGAAACAAAGTCCAGATCAGTGAAATCATTGATGAAAATGTCCTCATCAGATACTTTTTCACAGTCCTCCCAGTCCTCCTCATGCACTGCATCATGTCCATAGACACCATCCCCATCAAGATCAATGAATGGTACTCTAAGGCTATTCATTTCCTCACCCAATGGGGGAAGGCTGAAGATATTGCCAAAAGGAACAAATCTAGTTCCTCCACTTACCATTTGTTCACTCCATCCTCCTCCTCTCACCCCTCCAAAGACCCAGATACTATAGACATTGATGCTATCAATGTTGGCAAACTCACTCCTAAAGAACACCATTGCTGCATTGCCAAAGGACAATGTTTCTGATGCTGAAAGACTGGTCATCTTTCTGCTGAATGCCCTACCTTCCCCTCCAACAACCCTAGGCCAAAAAAGACCATGGAGAAGAAGGTTAGGAAAGTTGAAGAGATTCCCCAGCTAAGAGAAGTTGAGGAGAATAACAATGATGAAGAAACTATGGCTCAAATTTCCTTCACCATTCCAGGTGAGGATTTTTAGATGGAGGGTGTACCCCAACACAATGACCCTCCTTTTCTTGTGCATCTGTACATATATCATCAATAACCAAACAGTCTATGCAAATCTCTGTTCATATTGTTGAACCTTCACACCTGAAAGCCATTGGAACCTGTGCTCTGATTGACTCAGGAGCACAAATCTCTTGCATTGACTGGAACTCTGTCCAAAAACACAAACTCCCTAAAACCAAACTCCCTGCTCCCATTACTATCAACAACATTGACCAATCTGCCAATAAGAATGGTCAAATCTGCTTCACCACCTCCCTCTTCATCTGCATCAGATTGGTAGCCCACCAAGTCACCTTCTACATCCTCAACTACAGAAAGGAAAGCATTATCCTAGGACTCCCTTGGCTTAAGAAAGTCAACCCCACCATTGATTGAATCCCTTGCAAGCTGTCCATCCCTTGGAATCTGATCAATCTGATTGCCTTTACCAGAAACACACCCCACCTCCCCCACCCCCCTCTCCTACAACCTCTACACCTTGACCCCCTTGCTATGTCAATGTCAACACCATCTGGGATGGACAACTCTTCAACTACATGCAAAAGGAGACTCAACAACAACATCTTCTTTTCAATCATGATGTTAGAGTTATTCAATGCATCATACGATGTGGCTCTTGCCTTGTCCTGAATGCCACCATTGCCAAACTCACTATGGCCACAGAACTTGCCATGGCCACTGAAAAGGCAAAACCAAAACCTTCCCTCCCTCCTGAATATGCTAACTTTGCTTCAGTCTTCTCAAAGAAGCAACTGACTGTGTACCCTCCAGTCAAACCTATGACCATGAAATCAACCTTGACAAGTCTTTCGTCCTGAAAATCAGCAAACTCTATTCTCTCTCCCCCAATGAAAAAGCTGTGACAGAAGCTTTCCCAGACAAAAATCTCAAAGCCAGCAAGATTTCTCCCTCAAACTCTTCCCAAGCTGCTCCCTTCTTCTTTGTCAAAAAGAAGGATGGAGGCCTCTGCCCTTGCCAAGACTACAGATACATCAATGAACATACCATTTGTGACACTTACACCCTTTCTCTCATCTCTGGCCTTGTTGATAAACTCAAGGGAGCCAAAGTCTTCACCAAATTCAACATTTGATGAGGATACAACAACATTCATATCAAAGACAGACACCAGTGGAAGGCTGCTTTAATTACCCACAAAGAACTCTTTGAACTCACAGTCATGTTCTTTGGGCTTTGCAACTCTCCAGCTATGTTCCAACACTTTATGAACAACCCCTTCAGAGACATGATTGCTGAGGGATGGGTTGTCATCTACATGGATGATCTCCTTATCTTCTCCCCCAACACCAAGACTCACAAAGAACACACTAAGTGTGTCCTACAGCATATGCAGGAACTCAACCTTCATCTGAAACTCAAGAAATACAAATTCATTGCCTCTGAAGTCAAGTACTTGGGTATGATCGTATGCCCAGACAAGCTTGCAATGGATCCAGTCAAGCTCAATGGCATTTGAGAATGGCCTATATCCTTGAAAGTCCAGGATGTCTGCTCCTTCCTTGGCTTTGCCAATTTTTACCAATGTTTTATCCAATGTTGCCGCTTTGCCAATTTTTACCAATGTTTTATCCAATGTTGCCTGCCCTCTCCTCAATCTCACCAAGAAGAACAAACCATGGAACTGGTCCCCTTCTTGTCAAGACTCCTTTGATAAGCTGAAGAAGCTCTTCCTCTCCCAGCCAATCCTCCACCTCCCTGACCCCACTCATCCTTTTGCTATCACTACTGATGCCTCAAAATATGCTTCTGGAGGTGTCCTTATCCAAACCAATACTAATGGGGATTGGCATTCCTATTCCTACCTATCTCAGTCTTTCTCCCCCACAGAACATAACTATGACATCTATGACAGAGAACCCCTCACTGTCATTCATGGTCTCAAAGCCTGGTGACACTACCTTCATGGTTCTCCCTCTCAGGATCAGGTCTTCACAAATCATAAGAACTTGACATATTTCCAACAACCTCAGAAACTCAACTGTTGACAAGCTCATTGGTTACTTGATATTTCTGACTTCAACCTTCATCTTACTCATGTCCTTGGAACCTCCCTTGTCATCCTGGATGCTTTATCCTGCCAGTAAGACCTCCTCTCCACCACTGATGGTGATAATGACAATGTCACTCTTCTTCCAGATTCCCACTTTGTCAATGTCATTGATGTTGCTCTCTAGGAAAAGCTGGCTTCCTCTTCTGCCTCTCACCCCCTTGTGCTTGATGCACTTTGTGCCACCACTGGTGATGTTCCTGCCTGCTACTGCTTTAGACTCTCTGACTAGCAATACAATGCTGGTGTCCTCACCTACCAAGGCTGTGCATATGTTCCTCCAGATCTTCATAAATTGATCATTGAATATCACCATAACCACTTTGCTGCTGGCCACCCTGGTTATTTGAAAACCTGCCAACTTGTCATTTCAAAATTCTAGTGGCCTGGTTTTGCCCAGTTCATTTGCAAATATGTCAAAGAATGTGCCTCATGTTAGTCTGCTAAGGCCAACACACACCCCACTGTCCATCCTCTGTCCTCTATCACCTCTTTTTGCTCTCACCCTTTCCAGCAGATTTCTTGCAACCTAATTACAAACCTTCCCCTCTTTGATGGCTTTGACACTCTTTTGGTCATGGTAGACCATGGGGTTACTAAAGGGGTGATTCTCTACCCTACAAATAAATCTGTCTTTGCCAAAGGGATTGCCTTCCTCTTTTTCCACAAGGTTTACACTTGGTTTGGCCTCTACAACGAAATCATCTTGGATTGTGGCCCATGATTTCCCTCTACCTTTGCCAAAGAACTGGGATGACTACTTGGATATGACTGCTCCCTCTCCACTGCCTATCACCCTCAATCCAATGGAGAAACAGAACATATCAATCAAGAAGTTGAAACTTACCTCTGCATCTTCTGTGGTAACTCTCCCTCCATATGGTCTCAAATGATTTCCCATGCTGAATTCACCCACAACCACCACCCTCACTCCATCACAGGCAAATCCCCCTTCTTCCTCACCTACAGCTTTGAACCTTGCCCCCTTCCCACTGTCATTGCTGAAACCAACCTTCCTGCAGTTGAAGAACAACTGAAGATCCTCTCCACCACTTGAGATGAAGCTCTGGCTGCTCACAAACTTGCTAGACAAGTCATGAAAACTCACTCTCATGGTAAATTTACCCCCTTCCACAAAAGTGACAAGGTTTGGCTAGAAGCCCACAACCTGAAATGCCTTATCTTCCATCTGAAGTTCACTTCCAAGTGAGAAGGACCCTTTATCATTGTCTAGGTGCTATCTCCACACATTTACAAACTTCACCTCCCTCATACCTGGAAAATTTCCAACACCTTTCACGCTTCCCTTTTATTAACCTATCACAAAAATGACATACACAGCCCAAATTTCCCTTCTCTACCATCTGACCTTATTAACAGGGAAGAAAAATATGTGATGGAAAAGATGGTCCAACACAAGGGAACTCCAAACAACCACTACCCCTTAGTCCAATAGAAAGGATACTTGGCTGAAAAAGACTCTTGGCTTCTGGAATCAGAGTTCAACCATGTCAAGGAGATTCTCTCAAATTATAAGAATCTTTATTCCTCCATCTTTCCTTCATCCTCTTCCCCACCATCATCTCATCACAATGCCCAACATCTCCCCTAGCCACTCCTCCTCTGTCAAAGCCAATGTGGGCTGGAACCCACCTCCTGAACTCCCTTGCCTTGAAACCTTGGACCATACCTGGGATAGTCCATGGCCCCCTTCTCCCATTACTACTGAGCCTGTTGTCAATCCCCCTCCTTTTGCTTTTCACATACACTGAAACCCTTTCTCTTCAATTCAACAGGAATGTATGCTCTTTTTTCTTGACAATCCTAATCTTCATATCCCCTTTTATAACCATCTAGAACCCTTTTCTCCCCTTCATTCTCTTTTTTGCATGTATTACAACTCCACAACCTCCACACCCATGCCAAGCTCATTGCCAACAACACCACTTGCATGCATCACTCATTCTGCATCCTTGAGACCCATCTCATCTTATGAGACCTCATCATGTCCATGATGCATCAACTAAAAATTGATAACTTAACATCAGACATTCAGCACTATGTGGCACACCTTAACTCAAGACCCACTGCTAACAAATGATCTCCTGAGGCCTCTAGTGCCCCTTTGACCTTCAAGGAGCTAGCCTCCATTGAGTGAACTGAGGTAGCCTGGGAAGGTGAAAGGAATCACCCACTGTCCAAGAGCCATCCCCTTTACAACAAGACCTGTTTTGATTGTCACTGTCTCTCTCACATTAGGTCCAATTGTATCTACTATTGATGCCCTCATTGCAACAAACATGCTCTGGGTCACTCTGCTTATCAATATCCTAGCCTCTGCCCTCACTCTCCAGCCCCTCTCATTCTGTTACAATTCATATGGACCCCTATTCTTTTTCCTCCTCTTCTTTTGACTTTACCTTTCTTCTTGGACATTACAGACTTGTTTCCTCTCATAGATCTTGCCTCCATGCCATGATCAGCCATGCCTGATCATTCTTTTCTTAGATATTCCTATGCATTTCTCCTCGCACAGCCTTGCACTATTTATACTTACTTTTTCCTTCATCATGGACAGCTTCACTGATTGCAGTTCAACTGTGCATTTATACTTAGAACCATAGCCCTAAGGCTATTCTACCACTACTCAGGATGACTCCATTAGACAGTGCCTTTGGGCTGCCTCAGTAGTATATATACCTAGCTCCCATGTACATTATCCTTAAGCAATTTCTACTTAGGTTTTCACCTTCACTTGTCTCACCTCTGTCCTCAGTCCTCAAGGGAATTGTACCCCTTGCCTCATTCATCCTTCATCTTTGACCATTCAGTGTAGTGGACCCTTGATTGCTCATTAAAGCAAACTCTTGATCTCCAGTAGTCTAACTGCCCAACCCTAAACCTTTGAAACCTTCATCTCCAGCCATGACCCCAAGACCATTCAGCTTGCCCCTGAACATGTCAACTCTCATTACCATTGTCACCACCCCTTTCGGCTAGTTAATCTAGGCCCAAACCTTCATTCCTTGGTCCTTTGACTTGTGTGGGTGATCCTACCAAGTCTTCACTTGTCCATACCTGGACCAAGTGTAACACATTCCCTCCTCACCATCATCTTCATCCTATTCCTCTCACAGTTCTTGTAGGTCCCAAGCCTCCTTGTTGACCACTTCCACTTGCCCCCTTGCACAACATCTTTCCTCCCCTCCAGTCCTTCATACCCCTCTTCCCATTCCCCCTCCCTCTGGTTGTTGTCATCATCAACACCTTCCTTGTTCTAATGCTGAACTCCATCACCTGTCTGGAATGCCAGCCAAAGGGTCTTTGGATGTCAATGAAGAATGAGGTTACCTAGACTATGATGCTCCTGCTTATGCCAACATGACAGGTTCCCCTGAGGCAGATTGCTGCATGAACTTGTAATTTGTCTTTTCTCCCTATGATCTTTGTTTCACACTGTGGTTTTGAATGTACTCTGGGAGTAATGTTATGATCCACCTGTATTCTTTTCTCTTTTGTCATCTTTAATTGTTGTCATTGGCTTAACCTGATGCTTCTACTTTGATAGAGTGCTCTAGAACATACAACATATTCATTGCACATCTTTATTTTTGCTTCCTTTTTTTTCAAATATTCTTTGCTTAGTCATAGAAGTTCCATAACCTTCCATGACTTTCCATTGTGCAGTATATAAGCCTAAGTACTTCATCCCTTGTACTCTAGCTTAGTCCTGCTCAATTCTACCTTGTTCCCTTCACTCCCCTCATTGTAATTCACTGCTACCTCTTCAATAGGCAGACTTACCTTTGTGCCACCTGTTATACATCCTAGCAGGCAGAACCCTTGACCCTAGTGGCAAGTACTTCATCCATACCTTGGACCCTTGACCCTATGTTCGAGTTCTTTGAGCCTATACTCATTCCTACCTGAACCAAGTGTAACAGGCTTCATGTACATAGCATTTGGTATGTGTACCCCATGGAAAAGACAGCATTGATGCTTTTCAAAAAGATTGTCCAGTTGTGTCTTTCAGCTGCATCTAAATACTCAAGTAGATGGTACTTCTCTATATGCCCACATCAACTAGAATTCCTGGTGTTGATACTATAGATGGACTTGCAGTCAACTGGGAAACTGGTCAGTTTACAAGATTGGAGATCCCTATGTGAAGTGTAAGCCTACAGAGTGGTTGCAGGATCATATGACATACCTGCACAAAATACATGTCATTGATTCCTTTGCATGTTTCTCAAAGAAGTGGTAGATATCAGGTGCTCACCTAGAGGTTCCAGTTGATTGCATAGATGCTAATAGGTCATTCAAGTCATTAGAGAGTTGGTGGTCATGTGAAGTTTATCCTGTGAAATATTCTGAGGCACTCTTGCTCAAGGGATAGGTGATTCTCTGTCATAATCAGTGTCATCACCATCATAATCCCAACCCACACCCTTGTCTATATTGATATACTCGGTGTCCTGTAGAGATATGTAGCTCTTGATGTTGGTTTGTACAGCCAGCATGTTGAGGTTCTTGAGTGAGTTCAATAAGTTCAGTGACATCCTCCTCACTGTCCACTTGAACATATTGCTGTGGAGGGTGAAGAATGCAAGGACCAAGGGGCATGGAATCTTCTTGAATAGGAGGGTGAGAGGGAACAAGAGGGGCATGAGGTCAGTGAGTTATGATGAGGGGAGTGAAGGAACAAGGTAGATTGAGCAGGACTAAGCTGAAGTACAAGGGACAAGGTACTTAGACTTATATACTGCATAATGGAAAGCCATAGAAGGTTATGGAACAACTATGACTAAGTGAGGAATGTTCAAAAAAAAAAAGAAGTGAAGATAAGAAAGATAACAGTATGTGATGAACACATTGTGTATTCTAGAGCACTCTATCAAAAGGGAAGCATCAGGTTAAGCCAATGATGATAAGCACAAATGACAAAGGAAAAAGAATAGGGGTGAATCATAACATTACCCCTGGAGTACATTCAAAATCACAATGAGAATCAAAGAAGTAAAGAAGAGAATGAACTACAAGTCCATGCAGCAATCTCCACCAGGGGAACTGGACATGTTAGCATAGGCAGAAGCATTGTAATCAGGGTATCCGCATTCTTCATCAATGTCCAAAGATTATTCAGTAGACATGTCTGAAAGGCAACAAAGTTCAGTGTTAGAATGAGGAAGGCATTGATGATGATGACAACCAGAGGGAGGGGAAATGGGGAGAGCAGTATGAGGAATGGGAGAAGAGAAGAGATGTTATGTGAGAGGGCAGGTGAAAGTGGAGAAAGACAAGGCTCAAGATCTATGGGACTTACAAGATGAATGAGAGGAGGAGGAGGAGCAGGGAACAAGAGGAGCAGGAGATTGATGATGAAGGAGGAAGCATTGGTAGGTGGAATGACCCAGAGCATGTCGGTTGCAATGTGAGCACTGGTAATAGATACAGTTTGACCTGATATGACAGAGGTGATGACAATGAAAACAGGTGTTGTTGTGGAGGGTGTGGGTCTCAGGTAAAGGGCAATTCCTTTCACCTTCCCAGGCTACTTCAGTTGATTCCAGGGAGGCTAGCTTCTCAGAGGTCAAAGGCTCACTAGAGGCCTCAGGAGATCATTTGTCAGCATTAGATTTTGAGTTAAGATATTTCACATAGCACTGAATGTCCAAAGTCAAACTATCCATCTCCAGTTGATGCATCATAGATATGATGAGGTCCTGCAGGGTGAGGTGGGTTTTGAGGACATGGAAGGAGTGGTGCATGCAGGTGGTGTTATTGGCAATGAGGTCAGCATAGGCTTGGAGATGATGAAGTTTGTAGTACATACAGAAAAGTGAATGAAGGGAGGAGGAAGGTTCTAAATGGTTACAAAGAGCAATGCAAAGATTGGGATTATCAAAAAATAAAAGCACATGATCCTGTTGAATTGAAGAGAAAGGATTGCAGCATACTCAAGAAGTGAAGAGGGGAAGGTTGATGGCTGGTTCTGTAGTAACGGGAGAAGGGGGCCATGGGCCATCCCAGGTATGGTCTAAGGTTTTGAGGTGAGGGAGTTCAGAGGGCAGGTTCCAGCCCACATCAGCTTCAATAAAGGAAGAGCACTAGGAGAGGCATTGGACATTATGACAAGATGATGGTGGGGAGGAGGATGAAGGGAAGATGGAAGGGTGGAGATTCTTATAATCTGAAAGAATTTCTTTGGTGTGTTTAAACTCTGATTCTGGAAGCCAAGAGTCTTCTTTGGCCAAGTATCCTTTCCATTGGACCAAGAAGCATCAGTTATTCAGAGTTCCCTTGTATCAGATCACCTTTTCCATCTCATATTCATCTTCTCCATCAATGAGGTCAGGTGGTAGAGAAGGGAAATTTGGGCCATGGATGTCATTTTCATGATAGGGCGATAAGAGAGAAGCATGGAACATGTTGTGAATTCTCCAGGTACAAGGAAGGCAGAGTTTGTAAACATGTGGAGATAGCACCCAGACAATGGTAAAGGGTCCTTCTTGCTTTGGGGTGAACTTCAGATGGGAGATAAGACATTTCAAGTTGCATGCTTCTAGCCAAACCTTGTCACCTTTATAAAAAGGGGTAAATTTGCTGTGAGAGTGAGCTTTCATGACTTGTCTAGCAAGTTCATGGGTGGCCAGAGCTTTGTCTTGAGTAGTGGAGAGGGTTTTCAGTCATTCTTTGACTGCAGGAAAGTTGGATTCTGCAATGACAGTGGGGAGGGGGCAAGGTTCAATGCCATAGTTGAGGAAGAAGGAAGATTTGTCAGTTATGGAGTGAGGGTGGTGGTTGTGGGCAAATTCAGCATGGGAAATCATTGGGACCACATGGAGGGGGAGTTGCCACAGAAGATGCAGAGATAGGTCTCAACTTCTTGGTTGACACATTCTGTTTCTCCAGCTGTTTGAGGGTGGTAGGCAGTGGAGAGGGAGAGATCATATCCTAGGAGTTGTCCAGGTTCTTTAGTGAAGGCAGAGGCAAATTGTGGGTCATGATCTGAGATGATTCTATCATAGAGGCCAAACTGAGTGTGAACCTTGTGAAAGAAAAGAGAGGCAACCCCTCTGCAAAGACAGATTTCTTAGTAGGGCAGAGAATCACCCTCTTAGTAAGTCCATGGTTTACCACAACCAAAAGTCTGTCAAAGCCATTGGAGAGGGGAAGGTTGGTGGTCAGGTCACAAGAGACCTGTTGGAAAGGATGGGAGCAAGAAGAGGTGATAGGGGACAAAGGAGGGGCAGTGAGGTGCCTGTTGGCTTTCTGACTGGCAGGAGGCACACCCTTTGACATATTTGCAAACAAATTGAGCAAGGCCTGACCACCAGAATTCTGAAGCAACAAGTTGACAAGTTTTCAAGTAACTGGGATAGCCAGCAGTGAAATGGTCATGGTGGCATTCAACAAATTTTTGAAGATCTGGTAGGTGAGGATGCCAGCATCATATTGCCAGTCAGAAAGTCTAGAGTGAAAATGGATAGGGATATCACCTATGGTAGCATGAAGTGCATCAAGCACAAGGGGGTCAGAGGCAGATGAGGAAGCCAGTTTCTCCTGGAGAGCAACATCAATGACATTGACAAAGAGGAAGTCTGGAAGAAGGATGACATTATCATTGTCATCATCATTGGTGGGGAGGAGGGCAGGGCAGTAAGAGAGAGCATCCAGGGCAGCAAGGGAGGTTCTAGGGACATGGGTGAGGTGGAGGTCAAAGTCAGAGATGTCCAGCAACCATTGAGCCTGCCTACAGTTGAGTTTCTGTGGTTGGTGGAAATACATCAGGTTCTTATGATCAATGAAGACCTGAACCTGGAGGGGGGATCCATGGAGATAGTGTTGCCAAGCTTTGAGACCACAAATAACAGCAAGGAGTTCTCTGTCATAGATGTCATAGTTTCACTCTGTGGGGGAGAAGGATTGCAACAGATATGAGCAAGGATGCCAGTTGCCATTGGCATCGGTTTGAAGGAGTATGCCCCCTGAGGCATATTTGGAGGCATCAGTGGCAATGGTGAAGGGGCAAGCAGGGTCAGGGAGGTGGAGGACCAGTTTGGAGAGAAAGAGTTTCTTCAGCTCATCAAAGGAATTCTGACAAGAAAGAGACCAATTCCAGGGTTGGTTCTTCTTGGTGAGATCAAGGAGAGGGCAAGTAATGTTTGAGTAATTGGGGATGAACCATTGGTAGAAATTGGTGAAGCCAAGGAATGAGTGAATGTCCTTGACTTTTGAAGGGTAGGCCATTCTTGAATGCCATCAAGTTTGATTGGATTCATGGCAAGCTCATCTGGGTGAACAATCATGCCCAAGTACTCAACTTCCAAGGTGGTGAACTTGCACTTCTCAAGCTTCAAATGAAGGTCAAGTTCTTTCATTCATTGAAGAACTTGTTTTGTACATTCCTCATGGGTTTTTGCATCAGGGGAGAAGATAAGGAGGTCATCCATGTAGATGACAAGCCATCCTTCAGCAATCATATCTTTGAAAGAGTTATTCATGAAATGCTGAAATGTGGCAGGGGAGTTGTAAAGTCCAAAGAACATGATGGTGGGTTCAAAGAGCCCTTTATGGGTAATGAAGGCCACTTTCCATGATGTCCATCCTTAATACAAACATTTTTATAACCCTATTAAACATCGAACTTGGTGAAGACTTTAGCTCCCTTGAGTTTATCAACAAGATCAGAGATGAGAGGGAGGGGGTAGGCATCTCAGATAGTATGTTTGTTGACATATCTGTAATCCTGGCAAGGGTGAAGTCCTCCATCTGTCTTTTTAACAAAGAAAAAGGGAGTAGCTTGGGGGGAATTTGAAGGGTGAATTTTGCCAGCTTTGAGATTCTTGTCAAGAGAGACTTTTGCTGTAGCTTTCTCATCAGGAGAGAGGGGGTAGAGCTTGCCAATCTTTGGGACAAAGGATTCATCAAGGTTGATCTCATGGTTGTAGGGTTGGCTGGGGGAAAACATGATTGGTTGTCTCCTTGGAGAAGACAGAGGCAAAGTTGGTGTATTCTTGCAGAAGAATGGACTTGGGTTTTGCTTTTTCAGCAGCCATGGCAAGCCCTGCAGCAGTGGTGAGTTTTGTGATGGTGACATTTGGGACAAAACAAGAGCCACATCTGATGATTTGTTGAATGACTCAAATATTGTGATTTTGAAGGGATGTTGCTGCTGGGTCTCCTTTTACATGTAGTTGAAGAGTCATCTGTCCCAGATGGTGTCAACATTGACATGATGAGGGGATTGAGGGGTGGAAGTTGTCAACCTTCCTAACCTTCCTCTCTGAAGTCTTCTTTGGCCTAGGGTTGTTGAAGGAGAAGGTGGGGCATTCACTAGAAAGATGACCAGTCTTTCAGCATTGGAAACAATGTTCTTCAGCAATGTATTGGCAACATTCTTTAGGGGTGAGTTTGCCAATCTTGATGGCATGGACATCCATGACATCAGGATCTTTGAAGGGGTGAAAGGAGGGGCAGGTGAATGAATGATAGGTGGAGGAACCAGACTTGTTTCTTTTGGCAATGTCTTCAGCCTTTCCCCATTGAGTGAGGAAGTGAACAGCTTTTGAGTACCATTTGTTGATTGTGATGGAGATGATGTCCATGGACATGATGCAACATATGAGGCAGACTGGGGGGGCTGTGGAAAAGTATCCAATGAGAACATTTTCATCCATGATTTTACTGATCTGGACCTTGTTGTGAAACTCCAAGATAACTGAAGTAAGTTCTGGAATACTGGCATTGCCAGTCATCCATTAAGTGGAGAACCAGGTAATAGCTAAGGCTTGGGTGTCATGGTGTTCAAAGGTGGTTTGGAAAGCTGTAATGAAGTCTTTGAAGTCATCAAAGCCTTTGGGATTTCCATCAGCTTTCAAGGTGAGGGCAGTCTTACAAAAAGAAGAAGCTCAGGTCAAGACTGCTCCAGACTTCATGTAAGAGAGAGTGAAGGTGATCTGCTTTGCTTCTGTATTGTACCTCATTGTTAACAAGGAGGTAGGTCCAAACAGAGTCTAACCAGATGGTTGCTTTTATATAATTGGCATCAAAGGTGTCAGGGAAGCCAATGTGAAGTTTGACTGGTTTTGAAAAGGTGGATATGGTGGGGGGTGTGAAAGGTGGGAGGGGGTGGGTAGAGGCAAAGGTATGGGCTAGAGGGGGAGGGGCAGGGGTAGGGTGAGGCACTTGGAAGGGAAATAGAGGGGGATGGGAAGTAGTTGGGATAGGGGAGGGTGGCATGGGATTTCTGGGGATATGGAGACCAAAGAGAGTTGGTGGGCAAGATCAATGTCTTCCTGTTGCTCAGCAGCAGTGGGGAGAGTGGTGTCTGGATCCTGGTGAGAGATTTTGAAGGGGGAGGAGGATGAGGATGAGGATTCTGAGAGGAATTCTGCTGTGGTGAGCCTGTGTGTACTGTACAGAGCTTGTTCTTTGTGGAAGGGGGTCCTGGGAGAAATGGTGAAGGATCTATCCAGTCACAAGGATTGTCCTGATCATGGAGCTTAGTCCTTTTGTTAAATGCTTTCAGCAGTCAAATGCCACCATCTTCAAGTATATTGTTTTTTGTTTCTCTTGAAACTCTTCAAGACTACTTTCACATATTTCTATACAATAGTGGCACTCGAATAAATTATTATTGAACATTTGTCAGACATTTATCAGATTATGGTGGGGCTATACACTACATGCAAAACATGTTGTAATTGGAGGTAAGCTGGTTGGAGTCTGAAAAATAATGCCTGCCTCCTGCTCCCTTCATTGCTCTGCAAGACTTTATGCTCTGACCAACACACCAATTAGGATGATATCAATGTCTACCAATAGCTGAACATCTTGCAAGCCTTCCAACACACGAGGAGCTGGCCCTCCTCTTCCTCAGGCTCAAAAGAAACAACATGGTCAAGGTAAGGCAGTAACTGCTGTAACACCTGTAGAATCTGGTCCATCCACTTCAATGGCACCACCCAAGAAGCCTTCTGTGCCTTACATCATATGGGAAGGTCTGTGCACTGCCTTACTTGTCAACTGGATCTTAAGTCATCCCAATGATCAACATGCACTTGTTCACAACGGTTGAAATATCAAAGCCCCTGGAAAGAATAAGGGGGTTGCCACTATCATTGCAAAGGTCATCTTTGAAGCTGAAGAGGAGCATCACTCCTTGTATGTGGTTGATGCTGGTAAATATGTAACATCTGTCACTAACCATGTCAATATGTATATATTAATTTTGCTGTTCAATGAGCTTGTCATATATAATATTACAGGTTGAGATCAAAGTATTGTGAGCACCATGCTCGAATGAAAAGTACTGGGAGTGGAGTTATACCAGTAGATGACAATCTACCAGGTAATGAAGGGGAGGAGAGACCAGCATGGGCAGCAAATCTTCTCAGTATGTGTTTATTATTTAACCTATCATCTACATTTGATATCCTTGTAGAGGAAATCATTAGAGTCTTTTTGTACTACAAAGAGCTTGATGAAATATGGCATAACATTCCTGCACTGGATAGCAAAACAATTTCATCAAAGCCAAATGTTAACCACTTAGAAAGCCTGCTTGGGATCATCCAGATGAAAGTGGCTGACAAGGATGCAGTATTCAATTTTGAAGGCAGTGTAACTATTGAAGGTGAAGGGCCTGAGGGGGGTGAGAATGTCCCAATGGACATGGACCTGCAGGATGAAGGTATGCTTGTTCACAATGTCAACCAAGTCACACCATCTCACAACAATAAAGTGCCTGCTTGCATTGATAATGAGGTGTTAGATGATACTCCCTAGGATGGGAGTGTCCAGGTATGCCACATCCCTCCTTTGTATGGCTACTGATATATTTTAATTGGTCAGCCATTGGATACTCATCAAGAGCCTCAACAGCTCATGCCAATCTCTCTCAGGTCTAAGGGGAAGACACCAATGTGAGACAGGCAAAGCATGTTTGCCCCTTACAGCTGTCCAGCTAGTTCTTCCACTTCTTCAACCTCTGGCAGCCGAGTTACTTCTTCAGCTCTAAAAAAGGTCCCAGCCTCTAGGAGTCCACTTGGCAGTCAACTCAATTCAAAGCTCAAGAAGCTCAAACAGCTTGGTGAGAAACTTGTCATGGCAGATCCATTGGTCCTCTCAAGAAGATCTAGGAAATATACCACAGCAATATGCCAGCAAAAGCTGGATGATGAACATGCCAAGCTCAAGTTTAGGAAATCTGAATTCAAATAAGAGGAAAGACTAAAGCTGCTGGACATTGAGCTGCACTTGTAGGAGGAATCACACAGGATCGCCCAGCAGATTGAGCTGATATGGATCCAGTGCAGTGAAGGCATGTTCTACACACACACAAACCTATAGAAGATTGTAAGTTTTTTTATTTTATTTTCCATAGCAACTTGTACTGATTTTTGACAAGTAATGGTTATAGAATTTTTGCAGCTGCGATAACGGCTTACTGTGCATCACTTTGAATGGTACTGCACACCACTTGTGCATTGGGTACGCACTATCAGCCCAGATCCAGTGACCATCCAGAATTAATTTTGGTTCTTGCACTAACCATGTCCCTTGAAAAGTGTATGCATTGTGGATGCTCCCAGGGTGTCCTAACCTGTAATTGATGACCAAAAGGTTGTGTGGCATCACAACTAGCTACCAACACCAAGCATGCTTCTAGTTGACCAATCTGGTGTGTTTCCTTCATACCTGACAATTCATTGAATAGTGCCCTTTTCAATCAATGAAGATATTGCTGTAAAGTGAAGGCTTTGCAAATAGATTGAATGTCAAACCATCTATGGCAAAAATACCCCCCCTCCAGGTCTTGCACAATTGTACCTCAACAAACATGCACATACACTTGGCATCCTGTGTGTTGGTGGCAGGAATGGAGATGAAGTGATTGTGCTGGGTGAGTATAGCAACCATCACACAATTCATACAATTTATCACTGATCCAACAGACACCCCTGTTACACTTGGTCTGGGTAGGAATGAGTGTAAGCTCAAAGAACTGGGATGTAGGGTCAAGGGTTTGAGGTAATGATGAAGGACTTGCCATGTAGGGTCAAGGGTTCTGTCTGCTAGGACGTATAGCAGATGGTTCGAAGGTAAGTCTGCCTACCGACAAGGTAGCAGCAAGTTACAATGAGGGGAGTGAAGAGGAATGAGGTAGATTGAGCAGGACTAAGCTAGAGTACAAGGGACGAAGTATCTAGGCTTATATACTGCGCAATGGAAAGTCATAGAAGGTTGTGGAACAACTATGACTAAGTGAAGAAAGTTTGAAAAGAAAGAGAAGTAAAGATAACAGAGATAAGGGTATGTGACGAACATGTTGCATGTTCTAGAGCACTCTATCGAAGTAGAAACATCGGGTTAAGCTGATGATGACAAGTGTGAATGACAAAGAAAAGAATAGGGGTGAACCATAACATTACCCCCAGAGTACATTCAAAACTACAGTGAGAAAATCAAGAGACAAAGAGAAAAAAAACATACTAAAGGTCCATGCAGCAATCACCACCAGGAGAGCCAGTCATGTTGGTGTAGGCTGAAGCATCGTAATCTGGGTATCCCCATTCCTTGTTGACATCAAGTGACCCATCAGCAGGCATACCAGAGAGGCAACGAAGTTCAGCATTGGAGTGGGGAGGATGTTGGTGATGACGATGACTAGAGGGAGGGGGAATAGGGAGAGGAGTGTGAGGGACCGGGGGGGACGAGAGGTGCTGTGTGAGGGGGTGAGTGGAGGTGGAGGATGAGGAGGTGCAAGACCTATGAGAGTGACGAGAGGACCAGGATGAGGAGGAGGATGAGGAGGGAACAAGAGGGGCAGGAGATTGGCAACAGAGGAGGGGGCATTGGTATGCAGAGTGGCCTGGGGCATGTTGATTACAGTGAGGACAATGATAGTAGACACAGTTGGCCCTGATATGAGAGAGGTGGTGACAATGGAAGCAGGCATGGTTGTAAAGGGGGTGGGTCTCTGGTAGAGGGCAATTCCTTTCGCCTTCCCAGGCTACCTCTGTTTGTTCAATGGAGGCTAACTCCTCGAGGGTCAAGGGGGCACTAGAGGCCTCAGGGGATCATTCGTTAGCATTAGATCTCATGTTAAGATGTTCCACATAGCATTGAATGTCTGATGTTAACTCGTCCATCTCCAACTGATGCATGGCAGATATGACAAGCTCTCGAATGGTGTGGTGTGTTTCAGTGATGCGGAAGGTGTGGTGCATGCAAGCCATATCATTGGCAATGAGATCGGCATGGGAATGAAGGTGTGAGAGTTTGAAGTATATGTGAAAGAGGGAATGAAGAGAGGATGAAGGTTCTAAATGGTTTCGAAGGGAGAAATGGAGATTAGAATTATCGAGAAACGAAAGCATACATCCCTGTTGAATAGAAGAGAAAGGGTCGCAGCAAAGATGAGAGGCAAAACGAGGGGGGTTGATGACAGGTTCGGTGGTGATGGGAGAGGGGGGCCATGGGCCATCCCAGGCATGGTCTAGGGTTTCAAGATGAGGGAGTTCAGGAGGCAGGTTCCAGCCAGCATCTGCTTTGATGGAGGAAGAGCAACTAGGGGAGGTGTTGGGTATTGTGACAAGCTGATGGTGGGCGAGGGAATAAAGGGAAGATGGAGGGGTGAAGGTTTTTATAGTCCGAAAGGATTTCCTTGGCATGTTTGAACTCCAATTCAGGAAGCCAAGAGTCTTCTTCAGCTGAGTATCCTTTCCATCAGACCAAGAAGCAGCAGTTGATTGGGGTTCCCTTGTGTTGGATCACCTTTTCCACTTCGTACTCTTCTTCTCCGTCAATGAGGTCAGGTGGGGGAGAAGGGAAATTCAGTCCGTGTACATCGTTTTTGCAATAGGGTGATAAAAGGGAGGCATGGAACGTGTTGTGAATTTTCCAGGTACGAGGGAGGCGGAGTTTATAAATGAGTGGAGATAGCATCTGGACAATGGTAAAAGGTCCTTCTTGCTTAGGAGCGAACTTTGGATGGGAGATAAGGCATTTCAGGTTGCAGGCTTCTAGCCAAACCTTGTCACCTTTATGGAAGGGGGTAAATTTACCGTGGGAGCAGGCTTTCATGACTTGTCTAGCAAGTTCATGGGCTGCCAGAGCTTCGTCTCAAGCAGCAGAGAGGGTTTTCAGTTGTTCTTCAACTGCAGGAAGGTTGGATTCAATAATGACAGTGGGAAGGGGACATGGTTCAAAGCCATAGGTGAGGAAGAAGGGAGATTTGCCAGTGACGGAGTGAGGGCAGTGGTTGTGGGCAAATTCGGCATGAGAAATCATTTGGGACCTTGTGGAAGGGGAGTTGCTGCAGAAGATGCAGAGATAGGTCTCGACTTCTTGATTGACATGTTCTGTTTCTCCATCGGATTGAGGGTGATAGGCAGTGGAGAGGGAGAGATCGTATCCCAGGAGTTGTCCAAGTTCTTTGGCAAAGGCAGAGGCAAATTGGGAACCATGATCTGAGATGATCTTGTCGTACAAGCCAAACTGAGTGTAAACCTTGTGGAAAAAGAGGGAGGCAATCCCTTTGGCAGTGATGGATTTCTTCATAGGGCAGAGAATCACCCCCTTAGTAAGCCCATGGTCTACCACAACCAAAAGACTGTCAAAGCCATCAGAGATGGGGAGGTCTGTGATTAGGTTGCAAGAAACCTGCTGGAAAGGGTGGGAGTAAGACGAGGAAATGGGGCAGAGAGGAGGGACAGTGGGGTGGGTATTGGCCTTGGCTGACTGGCAGGAGGTGCAACCCTTGACATATTTTCACACAAACTGGACAAGGCCAGGCCACCAGAATTCAGAGGTGACGAGCTGGCGAGTCTTCAGGTAACCAGGGTGGCCAGCAGTGAAGTGATCATGATGTCATTTGACAACAGATTTCCAAAGGTCTGGGGGAACATAGGCACGGCCTTGGTAAGTGAGGATGCCAGCATCATACTGCCAGTCAGAGAGTCAAGAGCAGAAGCGAGCAGGGACATTGCCAGTAGTGGCATGGAGTGCATTGAGCACAAGAGGGTCAGAGGCAGAGGAGGAGGCTAGCTTCTCTTGAAGAGCAACGTCAATGACATTGACAAAGAGGGAGTCCAGGAGGAGGGTAATGTTGTCGTTGTTGTTGTCAGTGGCAGGGAGGAGGTCGGGGCGACGAGAGAGGGCATCAGGGGCAGCAAGGGAGGTTCCAGGGACATGGGTGAGGTGAAGGTCAAAGTCAGAGATGTCGAGCAACCATCGGGCCTGTCAATGGTTGAGTTTTTGGGGCTGGTGGAAGTATGTTAGATTCTTGTGGTCCATGAAAACCTGGACTTGAAAAGGAGATCCCTGAAGGTAGTGTTGCCAGGCTTTGAGACCCCAGATGACTGCAAGAAGTTCATGGTCATAGATATTGTAGTTTCATTCCGTGGGAGAGCAGGATTGTGACAAGTAGGAGCAGAGATGCCAGTCACCATTGGCATTGGTTTGGAGAAGGACACCTCCAGAGGCATACTTGGAGGCATCAGTGGCAATGGCGAAGGGTCGAGCAGGATCAGGGAGGTGGAGGATCAGTTGAGAGAGAAAGAGCTTCTTCAGCTTGTCAAAGGAGTCCTGACAAGAAGGGGACCAGTTCCAGGGTTGGTTCTTCTTGGTGAGGTCGAGGAGGGGGCAGGCGATGTTAGAGTAGTTGGGAATGAAATGTTGGTAGAAGTTGGCAAAGCCAAGGAAAGAGCGTGCATCCTTGACTTTAGAGGGTGTTGGCCATTCTCAAATACCATCGAGTTTGACCAGGTCCATGACAAGTTCATCTGGATGAACAATCATGCCCAGGTATTCGACTTCAAAGGCTGCAAATTTGCACTTCTCAAGCTTAAGGTGAAGGTCAAGTTCTTGCATACGTTGTAGAACGTGTTTGGTATGTTCCTTGTGGGTCTTGGCATCGGGGGAGAAGATAAGGAGGTCGTCCATATAGATGACAAGCCATCCTTTGGCAATCATGTCTCTAAAGGAGTTGTTCATGAAACATTGGAACATTGCTGGGGAGTTGCAGAGTCTGCAGAACATGATGGTGGGTTCAAAGAAGCCCTTGTGGGTGATGAAGGCCACTTTCCATTGGTATCCATCCTTGATGCAGATATTGTTGTAGCCCCAGCAGACATCAAACTTGGTGAAGACTTTAGCTCCTTTGAGTTTATCGATGAGGTCTGAGATAAGAGGGAGGGGGTAGGCATCTCAAACAGTGTGTTCATTGATGTATTGGTAGTCCTGGCAGGGGCGGAGGCCTCCATCCTTCTTTTTAACAAAGAAGAAAGGGACAGCTTGGGGAGAGTTTGATGGGTGGATTTTTCCAGCTGTGAGGTTTTCGTCAAGGAAGGCGTCAGTGGCTGCCTTTTCGTCGGGGGAGAGAGGGTAAAGTTTGTCAATCTTCGGGGTGAAGGATTTGTCAAGGTTAATCTCATGGTTGTAAGGTTGGCTAGGGGGTACATGGTCGGTTGCTTCTTTCAAAAAGACAGAAGCAAAGTCAGCATATTCCTGTGGGAGAACAGGCTTGGGGTTTACCTTCTCAGCAGCCATGGCAAGCTCAGTGGCAGTGGTGAGTTTAGTGATGGTAGCATTTGGGACAAAGCGAGAGCCACATCAGATGATCCATTGGATGACCCAGACATCGTGGTTTCGAAGGAGGCACTGTTGCTGAGTCTCCTTCTGCATGTAATCAAAGAGTCGTTCATCCCAGACGGTGTCAATGTTGACATGGCGAGGGGGTTGAGGGGTGGGAGTAGTAGGAGTCAGAGGGGGGGGTCGGGTGTGTTTCTGATAGAGGCAGTCTGATTGATCGGATTCCAGGGCAATGGATAGCTTGCAAGAGGTCCAATCGATGGTGGGGTTGACTTCCTTAAGCCAAGGGAGTCCAAGGATGATGTTCTTCTTTCCACAATTGAGGATATAAAGGGTAACCTGGTGGGCTATGGATCCAATGCAAATAAAGAGGGAGGTGGTGAAGTGGATTTGACCATTCTTGTTGGCTGATTGGTCGACATTGTTAACAGTGATGGGGGTGGTGAGTTTTGTTTTAGGGAGTTTGTGTTTTTGGACAAAGTTCTAGTCAATGCATGAGATTCGTGCTCTTGAATCAATCAGGGCATGAGTTCCAACAGCTTTCAAGTGCAAAGGTTTGATGATGTGAACAGGGATTTGCATAGACTGTTTGGTTATTGATGATACAAGTACAAACACACAAGAAAAGGAGGGTCGTTGCGTTGGGGTACGCCCTCCATCTAAAAATCCTTGCCTGGGATGGCGAAGGAGATCCAAGCCATGGTTTCTTCATTGTCATCATCCTCAACTTCTCTCAGCTGGGGAACTTCTTCGACCTTCCTAACCTTCTTCTCTGAGGTCTTCTTCAGCTTGGGGCTATTTGAAGGAAAGGTAGGGCATTTGCTGGAAAGATGGCCAGTCTTTCGGCATCGGAAGCAACATCCTTCTGCAATGCATCAGCAGTGTTCTTCGGGGGCGAGTTTGCCAATCTTGATGGCATCGACATCCATGGCGTTGGGGTCTTTTGAGGGGCGGGAGGAGGAAGAAGTAAATGAATGATACGTGGAGGAACCAGACTTATTCCTTTTAGTGATGTCCTCAGCCTTTCCCCATTGGGTGAGGAAGTAAACAGCCTTGGAGTACCATTCATCGATTTTGGTGGGGATGGTGTCCATGGACATGATGCAACACATGAGGCGGACAGGGAGGGCTGTAGAAAAATATCTGATGAGGACATTCTCATCCACAATCTTGCTGATCTGGACCTTGTTGCGAAACTCTGAGATAAACGAAGTTAATTCAGGGATGCTGGCATTACCAGTCATCTGTTGGGTGGAAAGCCAAGTAATGGCCAAAGCTCGGATGTCATGATGTTCAAAGGTGATTTTAAAGGAGAAGTTGGAGAACTTGCCAAAACCAACAGGGGTGCCCTGAGCATTGGGTTTAAGGGCAGTTTTGCAAAAGGAGGAAGCCCAAGTGAGGGTGGCTCCTGATTTTATACATATATGAGAGGGCAAAGGCGATTTTCTTTGCCTCGGTGTTGTAGACCTCTTCATTGACAAGGAGATAGGTCTGGACAGAGTCCAACCAGATGGTAGCCTTGGTGTAATCACCGTCAAAGGCGTCAGGACCACCAATGCAAAGTTCAACTGGTTTTGAAAGGGTAGACATTGTGGGAGGGGGGGCAAAAGGTGGAAGGGGTAGGGTAGAGGCAAAGGTGTGGGCAAGAGGAGGAGGGGCAGGGGCAGGGTGGGGTGCTTGGAAAGGGAATAGAGGGGGGTGAGGAGTGGTTGGGGTGGGGGAAGGTGGCATGGGACTTCTGGGGATGTGAAGTGCTGAGGAGAGTTGGTGAGTGAGGTTGATGTCTTCCTGTTGCTCAACAGCAGTGGGAAGGGTGGTGTCTGGGTCTAAGTGGGATTGTTCCAAGGGTGAAGATGAAGAGGACGAAGTTTCAGAGGGGAGTTCTACTATGGTGAGCCTGTGCATGCTATGCAGAGCTTGTTCTCTGTAGGAGGGGATCCTGGGAGGAATGGTGGAGGATCTATAATGATGATAGTCCTAAGACATAGAGTAGTCCTTTTGTTATGCTTGGTCCATGTAGGAACAAGCATAAGCTCAAAGAACTGGGATGTAGGGTCAAGGGTTCGAGGTAACGACGAAGGACTTGCCACATAGGGTCAAGGGTTCTGTCTGCTAGGCTGTATAGCAGATGGTTCAAAGGTAAGTCTGCCTACCAACAAGGTAGCAGCAAGTTACGATGAGGGGAGCGAAGAGGAACAAGGTAGATTGAGCAGGACTAAGCTAGAGTACAAGGGACGAAGTATCTAGGCTTATATACTGCACAATGGAAAGTCATAGAAGGTTGTGGAACAACTATGACTAAGCAAAGAAAGTTTGAAAAGAAAGAGAAGTAAAGATAACAGAGATAAGGGTGTGCGACGAACATGTTGCATGTTCTAGAGCACTCTATCGAAGTAGAAACATCGGGTTAAGCCAATGATGACAAGTGTGAATGACAAAGAAAAGAATAGGGGTGAACCATAACAACCCCCATCCACTGTGCAACATCTTGTGTAGACACTGTATTCCCATAGTGGCCAGCCCAGTTTAGGGAGATTCCAAGCTGGATGGCAACCAGGAGCTGTGCACAGTTTCCCCTGGATTTAAAGATGTTGTGATCACTAATTTGATCCAAGATGCAATTGAAGTTGTCAGGATCAACTTGGAGTTTGTGATGAAAAAGATGGAGGTGAAAATCAGCAAAGTGCTGAAGCAAGTGTAGTCATGGTGCACACATCTGTGGTATACATTCCTGTAAGGTACAGGCAAGCTGGACCTCATCCCTGAACATCATAATCACCAAGCTAATTGAATCAGAATCACTGTTGGTATCAAAGAGGGAGGTGATGGGGCTTGGAGATGTGATAAGTATAATATTGTCAAGGTTGCTATTGGATGATTCATCAGAAGATCCTTCCAGCTGTTGATGTAAGTTTCCAATCCTTGCCAGCAGTACTTTATATTCTAATTGCTCTAGTGCCAAAAGGATGGTCTTTTTCTGCAATGGCTGAGGCATGGGGAGGGTGGATGGTACTGGGAAGAGAAAAACTAGGCCCCCACATCTGCACTATTGTTATATATGTTTTTTTTCTGTGCTGTGAACATGCATTTTATACTTGGTTGTTTTGTGAATGCTATCACATGATCTGGTGATTTTGGCCCACATTTGGCATGCATTTGGCATGGTCAGAGTTTCAACTTTCTTACAATTTCTGGACAACTACAAACAGCCAGAATACCCAATAAATGACTTTAGTAATACTCCATGATAGCCTACTTGAACATCACTATGTTGATTGCATTTTCATCCCCCAGCATTTGTATCAAATCATCAAGTTACCCTATCCAAGTAATCCTATTCCACTTTACATTACTGGCAACTTCCAAATGTTTTCGTTACACTTGGCTTGGATGGGGACAAGTAGATTTGTGGTTATGGCAGGATAACATAAAAGGGTTGACTCCATATGCCCTAGTGAGGCATTGTTTGCAGGAGCATTGTTGGCAATGAAAGAGGGGTGGCCAGGAGTCCATTGGTGACAATTGCAATAGGAGAAGTTCCTGTAGTCCCAGTTTAGTGGCCATGGAAGCAGTACTGATGGCAATGGGAGGAACAATCAGGTCCAGCAAAAGTGTCAATGGTGTTTTCTTGCTCCTATCCAATGGGAACAAGGGTAGATGTTTTGTTGACCAGGATGTCCACACCAATGGGAAAAGCAAAGGATCTACAAGCATTGGTGACCAGATGGTGGTCATGAGAGCAAGCAATGCAGATGTCAAGAAAGAGGCAATAGTTCATAAGGAAGCAGAGGTTTATGCCAGGATGGGGATGGGGGTCATGTTCTCCTGATTGGGTTGAGGGATGAGGAATCACCCTTGAAAGGATGAATTGGTGATGACAAGATGGCAGGAGACTGGGGGTAGGAATGCAATGGGGCAGTTTGAGAAGTACATGTGTTTTTTGTTGATACTAAAGGATTCAATAAGAAGGATTAGGACAGGGTGTAGGATAGTAGAGGGATGAGTTCTTGGATAAAATGCCCAAATCCAAGGTGGAAGAGTATGTCAAGGATTTTTTGATGTTGTTGGATCACTAGGACCCATTGAGCAATATCATTAGGAACAAGGTTGGAGATCAGGAATTGTTCCTATTTTCTGCAGCATTCAACTTCTGTGGTGGTGAACTTGCACTTGGAGAGTTCAAGGTGAAGGCCAAGTTCCTTCCTTCATTGGAGGACTCATTTGATTTGTTTAGTGTGAAGTTTGTTATTGAGGGAGAAAATTGGAAGATTGTCCATGTAGATGATCAACCATCCCTCAGCAATCATATTGCAAAAAGATTCATTCATGAAACCTTGGAAAGTGGGTGGGGAGAGTCATATCAAAGAATATCATGGTAGGTTCAAAAAGGCTTTTGTGGGTGATGAAGGCAGCTTTCCATTGATGTCCATCTTTGATACAGACATTTTTATATCCTCATTGAATGTCAAATTTGGTAAAAACTTTGACATCTTTTAGATTATCAACAAGGTTGGATATCAAGGGGAGGGGATAAGCATCCTTGACAGTATGTTCATTGATATACCTGTAGTCTTGGCAGAAATGGAGTCCTTTATCCTTTTTCTGGGCAAAGCAGAAGGAAGAGGCTTGAGGAGAGTCATATGGTCAGATCTTTCCTGCAGCAAGACTTTCTGCCAGGAATTCCTTGGTAGGTTTTCATTCTTCAGGATTTAAGAGGTAGATTTTTCCTACTTTAGGAATAAAGGCTTCATCAAGGTTGATTTTGTAGTTGTAAGATTGGGACAAGGAAACATAATCAGTGGCTTCTTTAAAGAAAATTTCAAATTCTTTATATTCATCAAGGAGGATCAGGTTATCTTTGGGGTTAGCTTTCATCACTAGTTCAGTGACAGTGATAATCTTTGAACCATGGGAGATTCTAAGTGTATTTCTTGCATCTATATTGGATGATGTGATAGATGTTTCTAACACCATAAGCTCTTTCACAGAAAGAGTAAGTGTCTTTGAAGCCAAGGTAACAATAGAGCCTGCCATTTTTGGAGTCATGATCCATTAAAGTATGGTTCATGGGTCTATATGAATTATATAGTTCATATAGTTCTTTGGTTTGATTGAGAAGTTGGGGATGGAGATTTTCCTAGTTATCTAGTTGATGGTGGGGTTGACAACTTTTAGCCAATGGTGTCTGAGAATGGTGTTTTCTTGTTCACAGTGCACATGGAACCAAACTTGGTGAATGATATTGTTGAGATGGAAGGGAATGGTGGTAGAGAATTTGATGTCTCCATTCCAATTGTGAGTTTGGTCCATGTTTGAACAAAAATTGGTTTGGGGAGTTGTTCAAGAGGAAGTTTGTTTCTTTTGGAAAAATGACCATTAATGCAAGATATTGATACTCCAGAATCAATGAGTGCTTGTGTGCCAACATTTGAGGATGCACACAAGATTGAAACTAGAATATAAATAAAATTTGGTTTATTCTAGAAATAAATAAAGGTGCACATCTAGCTGGAAAGGGGACTTGTGTTGGTCAAGGACTCCACTTTAAAAACCCAAATAATTTATGGAGTGGGGTCCTTCATCATCATTTCTTCTTCATTAATGGGGAATACCATAGTCTATCTGACTTTCTTTGGGAAGGATTGACAGGGCTATAGAGTTTGACTTGGATATTTTGGGCATTGATTAAAGTTGTACCCTTTCTGTCAGCATCGGAAGCATAGCCCTTGTTCAAAGCATTCTTCCAGTGTTAATCTATCAATTCTGACAGCATCTACTTCCATAGCATTCAGATTGTGACCAAGGTGATGATGTTGAAAGCTGAATATCTGATTGGGAAGAGTGTGGGAAGAGTGGTTGTAGTGGACAATATTATTGGCTTTCTGGAACAGTGTGAAGAATGGGTGGTCTTGGAGTATCTTCCTTGACTTTGGAAGGGGTCATATCCATTGACATGATGTGACACATGAGATACACCAAGAGTCCAGCTGGGAAGTAGTTGATGAGAACATTTTCATCTTTGATTACTGAGATCTGAACATGATTGTGGAAATCAGTAATATATCTGATGAGTTCATTCTGTTTGACTTGTAAGGAGGTGTGGTGGGTGGAGTGCCAGGAGATGAATATAACTTAGATGTCATGTCTGTCACAAAAGGTTGTCTTGAATTGTTCTGAAAAGTCATCCCAACTGAATGGGGTGGTTCTATCTTTGGTTATGGAGAGAATCTGTTCTCTGTATGTTGCAGCCTGATGTAGAACCATTGGTCATGTAGGAGGGTGTGAATATCACTTTCTTGGTATTGTTGTTGTACCCCACTTTGTTGATTGTGAAATGGAATGTTACAGCAGTGGCCCATGCTGTGTGGCCTTGATGACATCTCCATTGAAATGTTTAGGAGTGCCTAGTCTGAGGTTGGTGATCTGATGTGGGATGGTTCAAGGTCAGCCATAATAGATGTGTTGGGTTGAGTGGGAGTATATTGATAGGATATTTTTGGGAGGGTTCTGATGAGTGTGAGGGGGGTCAAGGTGATCATGTGGGATGTTTCTGCTAGGGCTTTGACAAATTCTTCATCAAAATACTCAAATTCTTGAATAGATAACTGCTTCAAGAGTTGTTGAGAAAGTCTGTGGTCTGTGGGATTGGTTTGAGGGATAACAATGTCCTCATCTTCTTCAATGGGGTGGGTGGTAACTGGAGATTGTTCAGGTGAATTGGGGTTGTCAGAGGAGGCTTTTGCAATTGCTTCTTGATGGAGGTGGTTGTCTGGGATACAAAGGTTGCCAGAGGTCAGGGATTTCTGTGGTGTCAGTGGGAATGGTGGAAGAGTACTGTGATGGTAGCTCTGCAAGAGAACCAATTCCTCTCATCACACTTGGCCTGGATAGTGACAAGTGAAGACTTGGAAGGATCACCCATATAAGCCCAAGGATTGAAGGACAAAGGTTTTGGACATTAACTAGCCAAGAGAGGTGATAATATGGATATATGTAAGAGCTAATGTGCTTCAAGGATAAGCCAAGGGGTCTTGGGCTTGTGGCCAAGGATGAAGGTTCAAGAATTTAGGGTCAGGTAGTTGGACAACTAAAAATCAAGGAGTTCACCTAATAAGTGAGCAAGAGGTCCACTATATGAGAGTTGAGGATAAAGGATAAGGAATGAAGGGAGCAAGGGGAAAGCAGTCTGTGATAATGAGAGAAAATAAGAATAAATAGTACAAGGCTGTGTAAAGTGAAACCCATGAGAATATCTAATAAAAGCATAATTGGACATGGCCTAGCATAGCATGGAATCAGGATCTATAAGAGGAAATAAGACTGTAGGGTCTGGAAAGAAAGGAGAAATCAAGAGAAGAGGAGGAAAAAGAATAGGGGACCATATAAATCATAACAGTTTCCTTTTTTCAAGCACACTCAATGCACTCAACAGTACTCACATTGCCTACACTGCCTTGGCTGCTAAGAGGAAGTTAACTCAAAACCAAAAGCATTCTCAATTGCTCAATTGTCTTGTTGCCTGTAACTTTAACTTGGAATTTTGTATGTTCTTGATGGATGGAAAGGGACCACAGCTGATGTGATCTTTTATCACAATGCTTCAACTTTATTGTTCTGGATGTAAAGTACTACTTTGTAAACACTGGGTATCCCACTTGCCCACAGCCGCTGGTTCTATACTAAGCCAGCTAGTATTATTTACCCAAGTGGAGGCATACAGATATGACATATGTATCAGCTACTTGCTTTCAGAAAAGATACTAACCATTTTTATCATAGCCCCATGAGTGCCAAAGAACTCTTCAATCTCTATCACATGCAACTTGGCAAGGTTGTCAAACATCCAATTGGTTTTATCAAACATTGGCTTCAGATCCTTATCATCCCTTTCAAGTACAACTTGGATCTGCAGGTGTAGATCCCTCTTGCCCTGTGTTGTATTCACAACTTTATCTATCATCATGATCCTGATTCCAGTGATGATAGAGAAGAGCCATATGAGGTTGTAGGTAGGAGTCAAGGGTACTTGATGGGTATTAATGGTACTCTGGTGAAAGGTTTTGTCATGGGGAGTAAATATGAAGTGATGGTGAGGAAGTGCAACAAGATTGCACAACAACTTTGGTGGCACTATCAAGAATGCTAGCATCATGTACTATGTTGACTGTATTCAGAACATAGTGCAGGGATGTAGAATTTCAGTTGTCTGAAAAGAAAAAAAAAAGTTGGATACAAATGTATGGCTAAATGTCCAGGAATACATTTGGTAAGAGTTTGGAGAGTCTCTTCTTAAACCAGCCCCATTGAACAACCATGCCACCTGATGGTAGAGTTGCAAGCAAATAATATGACTTGACACAATCATCACTCTTTCCCACAATATTAGACTTTGTAAGTAGTTGCTGTTCTATCAAGAAGTCCTTCCCTTCTCTAGTAGCAGCAGCCATGCAGCACTGTATTTATCAATGAGGGACATTGCAATTGTCAATGGTGGTGGCACCAGCAGGGCTAGCATCTGACCTGGAGCAGTTGGTAAACTTTTATATGAGCCATCATCCCACAAGCCTAATGAGATCAGTACTTGCACTTAGAAACCTATCAAAGCAGCTAATACCATCTTTGAGCATGTATGCCTTCTGACTTTTTGCCATTGTTTGGCATTTCCAGCTAGTGCTGGATATTCCAGAAGTTACACTTAAAACCAAGCTAGATGCAGCTGTAGTTGATGCCATGAAGGGATTGTCATCAACCTTGCACTTCTTGAAAGCAACATATGTGCAGAGATGCTTGACAACAGCTTGATCAAGTTAACAGTATACATGTTGAATGAGCTGAGGTAGGGGCTGAAACCAGAAAAATGGTGTTGAGGGAGTGTTGGATAGGGTATTGATACCAACTCAAGGTCTAATTTGTCATTGGAATAATTAAAATATTATTCATAAAATGAGTGGCTAACTTACCTTGTAAATGGGATGTTCTTGGTGTCACAGTCCAATATGTTGGATTCACCATTGATCATGTCAATATTGCTCAAGTTGGGTTCAGCAAGAATATTTGATGAAGATGACATCAGGGACTGGTGGGGATGGAGGAGAATAAGCATGAATTGGGCTCTTCATTTGTGGGTGCCCATGCTCTTCAATAATAACAGCTCCAGCATTTTCTCATAGTAAATCCAACCTTTATGTTTGAATTTTGATATGCCCTTCATGTTCTAATTGTAGCCATGGCCATCAACATTTGATAATGATATAGAGAATGTTGTCATATGTACCTTGACAATGGTATGCCACACATGCTGGCTTTCAAGTCTGATATCTGCTCCCTAATATAGTGAATATGCAAGGCCTGATGTGTTTGTGATCTTGTGAATAATGGAATATGTAAACTTTATCTACAACATTTAGTTGTATCTGTAGTAGATGTGGAGCATCTATTGCCATTTCTCCCTACAGCTTTTGGCAATCATCATCTTGCCATTTAATGGTGTAGGAAATCTGTGAGCAAGCTCAGCCAAGAATGTAGGTTTAAAATTGCTACCATCTCCCATTACTGCTTTGTTCTCAAAGATCAAATTGATCAGCATGGTTTTATTATTGACCATCCATTGCCCATTCTTGCCTGCATTCACATTATTACCACCAGTGCTATTGCTCCCAGGGGGACTATTGAGATCTTGAGAATCTCTAGTGGCCTCCTGCTTTCCTTTGCTTCCTCCAATGGAAGATTGGCAGGAGAAGGGCCAGCCAGTGTGATGGACAGCCATATGCAATGACTTTGGGTAGTGGGAGGAAGGGAGAATGGGAAGGGCATTCCATGCTGCTGAGCTGGGCTAAAACAAGAACTTAGCAACTCAGTAAGATTGTTTATGTTCAGCATCTTGGTTGCTGTATAACACATTAGGTAATGTGTGGAAGACAGTCAAGTCTCTTGTATGACAAATGACTTGTATTAAGCCAACTGTAAGAGGGCACCTAAGTTTTCCTGTATAATCATTCTATAGTATTTTATCCAATAGGATCATTTTTCTATTTCAAATGAATAGTATAAGCCATTATATAAGCATGTAAAATGTTCTACAACATTCTATAAGGTTCAATACATCCTAATTGATTTTAAATGATTTAAAACCTCTGATTCTACACTCTTCAATGTCAGATGATTCCATAAGTAATTACTAACATGTTATATTCTCAACACTGGTATGGTAATTCCCATGTGGAAAGATTCTATTTAGCAATAACCTTTTCATCAATTGAAGATCCAGTAAATTCCAAGTTGACTAGCATTTTGATCTAAGGGCCTACTGTATCTAGTTTGACTTAGGGAACTCTGGCTAGTTTCTCAAATTTTGGCTAGTCACTTGAATTTTGACTGTATATTGGCTATATAGTATAAATAAAACTGGCTGGTGTGATAAGGATGTGACCAATCATTATCTTAGCCGTCATCAACATGGATCTTGAAGCATGGACTGTTAACTATCAAATTGAACTGCAATATTGATGCCATCTCCTTTTCATTATATCATGTTTCCTTCAATATCCTTCTCCCCAAAATTTCAAATGACAGAATCCCATACCACACATCCATCTTGACTAGTGAGAGATAGATCATGGAGCTCCTTAACAGTCACCTGAATAGGATCAAAACATGCCTAGGAGTCAGCCACAACATTTTCAAGGCTCCTGTTCAAGTCCTGGTTAAACATGGCTACAAGAAGTCCTGCCATGGGATTTCTGTTGAGCAATAGCTCATAATTTTTTTGTATACAGTGATCCACCCCCATGTGCAACAGCAAATTTATAATACCTCCCAATATACAACAATACTATTTTATGCTAAAACTATCTCCAAAAAAAAAAAAGTGGTGCATCAGAGGTGTGATATAAAGCTGCCATGACATATTTTAATTTTAAAGCCTTATCATGTGTCCACTATCACTTGCATCAACACAAATTTGGTATATCAATAGCTTATATAACAATCAGTAGATTGCCTGAATTAATCTGTGCCACATTTGCTCCCTGTTTCACAGTGGTGCTTATCACTTTCATCCCCATCCCCATTCCCTTCAAGATCATCTTCATGACCATTAAACATGGGTTTAGGTAGTGGGGCTCAAGTCTCTTATAAGCAGATCACTTCCACTATGTGTCATTCCTCCACTTTTGCCAGGGCTCATTCAATCATCCATGCTTCAAGTGCTTCCTTGTGCATACATACTGTGACAGGCCTTCTCTCAAGACAAGAGCCATCTGCCTGCTTCCATACTGCCATCTCATCTGCTCTCTCATTTCTTTTTCTATGCCAATCTTCTTATTTCCTCTTCTTCCACCTGCTTCACATTTGAAACTACTTGCTGAAAAAAGTTGTCACTTGATAAATGTTTTGGGAGGCCATTTCCCATCAATTTGGCCTGTTTTGTCACCTTGCTGCTTTGTTCTTTTGGCTCTTGTGCAGCCAATTGTCCTCTTACTCTGCCACAATAAATGGATTGAAGTACCATGGCTGACTGTGTTCACAGCAACTGAGACCACATGTGGCCTGCATGCATGTGCACACAACTGATGAAGGGCATCTTGTACACTTGCTCCATGATTGTATTATGTGTGTCCCAATCATTTGAGGTCACAGGAACTGGTGCAAACAGTGGAAGGTGATCATTAAATACAAGAAGGGTATCCTGTATGAGAAAAGAGGCTGATGTTGATCCAGTTCTTCACAGGTCTGTTGTACAACCAAGTTAGTTGAAGCTGGTGGCTGAGGATTTGAAGTGGCATAAGGAGAGGAAGCCATTTGAGTCTGTCCATGTCTGTACTGACAGATGGCTGTTGTAACCATGTGGCAGTGGTAGCCAACCCTCAATTGAGGTTGTGAGACCTGGTGCCATTTTTTTTGTCAGTAGTTACAATGGCTGGGTTACAAGGCCAAATGCCAGTGACCCGAAATGCTGATTTGATCATTTCTGGAGTCAATACATGAATACTGTTTAAGTGGTTTAAAGACAATGATGTCAAGGCCTTGATAGATATGAATTGAATGCACAGGGTAGTAAAGTACATATGTGGATATTGATTGTCCTAGCATAGTCTAAAAAGTCTTTTGTATAGTAGGAGTTATGATTGTCAACAAGCAGAAGTCTGGCATGTCCATTTGTCTTCTTGCATGACTTTTTGTCAAACCTTTCTCCATGTATGCAATGCTGCAAATCATGAGCACTTTTCCTTGAATCCAACTTACAATGCATTCAGCCTGTTTCCCTGAAGCCAGGCTATATTGAAGCCTTTTCCTTTGTAAATGATGGCTGGTGAAATTTCATCTGTGTCAGCACAAATAGTCACCATAACATTAATATTTTCTTGGTTACCTGCATGTTGCTGATTTTGGATGTATACTTTAGCTGTACCAATACCTTGTCAAGTTTCTCCACCACCTAGCTGGAATCCTGTTTCATCAGTTGCCCAAATACACTCATGTTCTATAGTATACATGTGGATCATGTTACCAAGTAAGTCAAACCTGGTCTTGTGTTGTGCCCCATGCCTTCACTCTCTTACCTGACCTCATCCACCCCTATTCTGCCACTCTCCTTTACCTTTGGGTGATACATTCACCTATCTCTGCATTGTCTGATATCTCACTCTCTTGTTCCACTTCCCCATTTGTACTTTATCCTGCTTTGCTTGTACCTTATGATTGTTTGTTGTTACAGGCAACTGTTCAATTCTTGTCTCCATCCTGTTGTAGTCCACCTTCCCTGTCATTACTAGCATGATGTGCCACAAGTATGTATGTCATGATGCTGGCAAGTGCTGCACAGACTCTCCTGCTCCTGAGGGCAATGGCAGTCAAAGGGCACTGATGCCTGCCAGATGTTGCTCTCTCCCTGTCAGCCCAATGAGCAGTGCTCTAGTGCTCCTGATCCTCCAGACCCAGGCAACCCTGATCTCCCAGCAGTGGCACAAGCTTTGGGATTGTCCTCCATACAGACCAAGGTCCACAAACCCAATGCCTTTAACAGGACAGACCCCTGCAAGCTCCACACCTTTCTAGCGGGCTTCACTATGGGCTGTACCAAAGTTATTTTCATGCAGTCCCACCTGAGGGGCATAGCCGTTGAGTAGTTTGAGCTGGACCTCCTGCAGATTAAAAAGAAGCTGTGCCAGTGGAAACACAACTACAACAATTTTGTCCGAGTTCCATGTGAACTTTGGTCTGCACAACCCCATTGGGAGATACCAAGCACCAGCTTGACCATGTGACAATGAAAGATGGGAGTCAGATCACTAAGTACTACTATGTCAAGTTCAACCATCTCCATTATTCCCAACTGTATGACTAGCCCAGATCCAGGCCACAGTACCTCACACCACCTTTAATCTCAGTCAGTACCACCCATACAATTACAATACCACTGCGACTTGGAGTCCTAGGCATCTAAAATGGCTGGTGGGAATGGTGGACCAATGGGGGAAACTCACATTGGGACATTTGCAAGGATGGAGAAGCAGGGGGACAGGGGTCCCCATAGTATGATTAGTATTCCTACATAGAGTTGTCTGTACTCCAAAACAAGACATAAATGGAGTTAAAAATAAAAAAAGTTCAACTATCTTGCTGATCCTCATCAACTATGGTGGCAGTGTAACAGTCTCCCCAACCGCATCAAGGATGAAATCTTTTGCATCGGAAAGCCTACCGCACTGAATGACCTCCCTTTCCTTGCCCAGATCATTGATGCATGCTACTGGGAGCAGAAGTCTGAGTGGGCTCAGTTGAAAGACATGTCATCCTCCTCTTTCTCCAGAAAGAACAAATCCTCCAACTCCTTGTGCAAGAAATCCTCCAACCATTCCTCCTCCACCAAGCCAGCTTCATCATCCACCTCATCTGCCTCTAGCAAGTGTCTTCCTCCTCCTCCTCCTCCTCTGCTCAGCCTGCTTCCTCAAACACTCCACCCAAGGCCTCTAAGGCGAAGGCAGATGCTACTATGGTCACCTCCTCCACTCCCGCTTCAGAGCCAAAAAATGGTCAGCAGTCCCCAGAACTCTGCATGATCTGGAGACTGTGTTGACTCCGACTGCGCACTTACAGAGGTTTGTCTCAATGTGTCCGCTCTTTCTGATCCCAATGCCCCCATGCCATCTGTACATCTCCCCATTGTTTTTATAGATTCTGAATATATGTCAATAGAAACCTGATCCCCACTTATGAAATCTTTCCACTCTTGCTCTGACTCCTTGACAGTTCTTCAAACACAACTATCACATGCCCCATGCAGCTCGGCCTCCACTTTCCCTCTGGCAATGTCACCTCCACCACGTTCTACATCACTCCAGTGGATTCCTCTTGTGTACTCATCCTTGGACATATCTGGCTCACCCACTACAATCCATCAATTGACTGGGTGTTGGGCCATGTCAGCTTGCAAACACCTACAGAACAAATGCGGACGGCACCAGTACCACCCTCTGTCTCCATGGTCGAGTCTCTGACTCCTCTGACTCATGTTGTTGCTGACAATCCACCTCCCTCTCCATCTCCTGAGTTGCCTCCTCCTGCTCCACAAATCTCTTTTATCAATGGCCTATCTGTGTGTGTGCAAATTGGAGGGCTCTGTGGAGTTCACCATCCATATCCAACCAGAGGATCTAGGCTCCACAAGATGTGCTCTGGGTCTACCACCACTCCGGACCCCCTGGTCCTCTCTAGTGTCCCTTCGGACTACCATGACTTTGCGGATGTATTCAGTAATGCTAAAGCTACCAAGCTGGCGCCGCACCGCGAATTATCTGAAGATCAACCTGGAAGCAGGCACCCTGCCTCCTCTCGGTACCATCCATTCCCTTTCCCCCACTGAGCTTGACATGCTCCACATTTTCCTTGATGAACACCTCAACAGGTTCATCCAATCAAACTCTGGCTCACGGCCCTCCTATGCTCTTCGTTCGCAAGGACAGTTCGCTCCGTCTATGTGTCGACTTCTCAGGACTGAACAAGATCACAAAGAACTGCTACCCCCTCATCTCCAACCTCTTGGAAGCTCCCAGCAAAGCTCACATCTATACAAAGATCAATCTGGACCCGCCATGGATACCATCTCGTCCACATTGCTGAAGGCGATGAATGGAAGACTGCCCTTTGGACTTGCTATGGGTGCTTCAACAAACAGGACAAGGCAGCCGGCGAGCTCACGCTCAACATCATACTTGACCAGCGAGTTCACATCGGGGCAGATCAGGACGATCCAGCCAAGGCCTGGGCTGCACTCAAGCAGGTCTTTGTCCAACAGAAGGCCAGCAGTTGCTTCATTGCCTACAATGAGTTTACCAACATCCGGAAGCGTCCTGATGAGCCCCTCCCAGCTCTTGTTGCCAGAGTCAAGGAGTCCATGCTCCGGATCAAGGATCTCCGCAGTGCTTCCTTCACATCGCCAAGCTGGACGACGAGCTCACCTGCATGGCCATGATTCCAACCACTTTGTCTCCTCTCTTGCGCTCCTCACAGATCTCGACAAGCACAAGGACAACGCCGTTTGTCAGACAGAGGAAATCAATCGTCGCCCTCGCCCTGATGGCACCACTAGCCCCTCTTCCGACTCTGTACTCTCTGCCTCTTCATCTAGTTGTGGTTGCAACCCCGGCTCACCTTGCGCGTTCTGCGAGAAGATGGGCCACTGCAAGTGCAAGTGCTACTCGCTACAGCGCGCCAAGAAGTACTACAAGTCGCAGAAGAACAAGGACAAGAAGACTGAGCAGGCGCAGGCCATATGGGTCTAGGACTCCCTCAGGTACTCCAGAGGTCGTTGAGAAGGCCAGAAATGCAAGTCTTCGTTCCAGTGACCATTCCGATCCCTTCCCTCCACTCCAACTCGATGCTGACCACGACTGGAATGCAGACTCAGGCGCCACTTCTCATATGACCCCTCATCACCACTGGCTGCGCAATTATACCCCAAAACGCGTTCCAATCAAGCTCGCGAACAACACTGTCTGTGGTCTATTCAGCTGGAGTTGCCCTGCGACCACAGTGCCCCTAGATTTGTCCCTCTGGCATCGCAGATTCGCCCACCACAACATTTGAACGAAATTTGGTGATTGGGATGGAGTTACACTCAGCATCGCCACCTGATCCTACATGCGAGCCATGCCTTGCTGGCAAAATGAGCCCGAATCCATTCCCAAGCTCTTCGTCTCGCGCATCCCGCCCGCTACTGGGTTACTTTCATCGATGATTACTTGCGATATCGCTTTGTTTTCCCCATTCGAGCTAAGTCCGGTGTTTCGAGGCATTCAAGCAGTTCAAATTGGCTGAGAACCAGACCGAGCGGAAGATCAAGATATTGCGCGATGATAAGGGTGGCGAGTACATGAGCAATGCCACTAAAATTCACGACGGAATGTGGTATCGAGCGGCAACACACTTTCCGAGTGCCATTCGTTCTGTGGGCACCTAGCTCGTCCAATGCAGCCTGTCTCCACTCCTCAGCATCGTCGCGTCTCATCGCATCTCTGAATGACCTGGGAAAGGCCGTGCTCAATGCAAAACATTGCGCAGTTTCCGCTTCTTCATCATCATCTGAGCCATATGACTCATCTTTGAGCTGAGCAGGACTCAGTTTCCACCATTCTCAGGGGGCTGGCGAGTTTGGCGAAGAAGTCGGGCACCAATGCCAACGGGCGAGTAGAAGGGTTCAGCTGCTGGTGGGGGAGTCTCAGGCGCAGCTGGCAATGGCTCAGGCGTGTTGATCGGTGTAACAGGTTCTGGCAATGCCTGAGGGACTAAATCTGGCGTCGCAGGTTCTGCATCCCGTTTATCTACAGATGGAGCGACAGGAGCGACAGGATGGCCCCCCGCAGGATCCAGAACCACAGGAGGGTCAGGGAATGAATCACCATCATCAGAGACACATGGCTCCGGGGGCACATTGGGCATAGCCGGCTGGGGACAGTGAAGAAGGGGAGCAGGGCGCCCTGGCGGCGCTAAGGGCAGCACAGTAGTGATGCGGAGGTCTACATGGAGCAACCAGAGGGCTTTGCTGAGGGAGATCCGAAGCAGAAAGTATGTCTGCTGAAGAAGGCACTCTATGGCACAAGGCAAGGTGGTAATCGTTGGAATCGCAAGATGCGTTCCATTCTCAAATCGCTAGGCTTCACTCAGTCTTATTCAGACGTCTCAGTGTATGTCTTCGTGCGGGGTGATGTCCGCATCATACTGCCTGTGTTCACAGATGATATGACCTTCGCATCCAAGTCTCTCCCTGCTCTCGAACAGGCGATTGCGGACCTCAGCAAGCACTTCAAGCTGCGTGACTCAGGGCCAACCACTGAGATCCTGGGCATCAAGATTGTTCGTGATCGCACCAACCGGTCCATTGACTGTGGTGGTGCTGTTGGTTCACTGCAGTATCTTGCCTGCACGAGTCGCCCGGACATCGCATTCTCAGTCGGTCAACTCGCCTCATTTACATCCGATCCAGGACTTGCTCATTGGAACGCTGTCAAGCAACTCTTTCGCTATATCCAAGGTCACTCTGGACTACGGTATCACATATTTGCCTGATCCTGCTTCCACTGAGCTGTTCGCCCCCTTCTCCAATGCTAACCACAGTGGTTGCAAGGACACTGGACGGTCCACCAGCGCATATGTTGCCAAGATCGGCACTGGCGTCGTCTCATGGATGTTGAAGCGCCAACCAATTGTTGCTCTCTCTACCACCGAGGCTGAGTATGTTGCTGCATGCGAGGCTGGCAAGGAGATTGTCTGGATGCGCAAAATGCTGCAGGAACTTGGACTCACCATCAGTGGGCCTTCAACCCTTCATATGGACAACCAGTCAGCGATTCAGGTTGCGAAGCACCCTGAACACCATGGAAGGATGAAGCACTTGGATCTCCGGTGGTACTGGCTGAGGGACATGGTAGACAAGCATTTAATTTCTCCTTCTTTCATACCCACTTCGCAGATGCCTGCTGATTTACTTACTAAGGCTTTACCCAGGGTGAAGGTCAAGGACTTTTGTTCACTTCTTGGCTGGGTTCATCCCAGTGATTCTCTTTCGCTTTGGAAGCGATGCACAATCAGGGGGGTGTACTGCTCTCCTTATGGTTGAGACTGACGCTTCGGACTACTCCGTCGCTGGTATCCCTTCCATCACCTGCGCCGATGGTGAGCTCTATCCTGTCGCATTCTACTCTCATACTCTCGCCGCTCCAGAGTTAAAGTACAACACACTACCTTCACTTCAGTCAAATTGTTACAGATCGCAAGAACCTCGAGTACTTCACCACCTTTAAGGTCCTGATGTGCCACCAAGCCTGCTGGTCAGAGTTCCTCTGCCAGTTCAACCTTGTCATCCGCTTCCACCCTGGACCCCTTGGTGTGAGCAACAAAAGATGATGATTTCTGAAACTGAGGGACATACATGCGCGAGCGAGGATTTAAATACCTAACTATGTAGCTACGAGAGCAGTGTTTGTGGAAGAGGGTAGAATACCATGGTAAAGGTGTGGAAAATGGAGTGATCTAATATGACATTACCCCCCTCTCAATGACTCACGTCCTTGGGAGACAGACAGGGGAGACGATGGAGAGAAGAACGGTATGGCCGAGCCAATCAATCACTACAATGCTGCAAATTGGGGGACAAAAACAGAATTCCGATGACAAAACGAATAGTACACCCCGAGTAGCAGACAATTCCTGCTGCTTACTAGCCATACCCATGTGATGCATCTGCAAATCAAAATGTTCAGAATGTTGTTGTAAGGTGTGGGCCTGGTTCCAAGGTTATGGCCACAACAATTTCACACCAGGGTCTGCTGCAATTTTGTTAAAGATCATACATTGTGTAAGTTAGTTGCGTTTCAGAGCTACTGCCTTCAAAGACTCATCCACAATCATCTCGGGAAACTCGCTTTGAATGCAATGTCCTGCACCACGAACCATGATAGCCCTCACATGCGTGTAGGGCAGAAGCTCTTCAACTGTACAGATCTTATTAAGAGCCGGATCAGCGACCAGGACGGTGACGTTCCACCTGTCCGAGACCTTTTCAAGCCGTTCGAAAAAGTTCCATGACTGGTTTTGCTACAATGGACAATGCGAATCTCGTAAGAATTTTTTTTACGAAGAGGAGTTGTTTGTTATCTTACCTGGAATATGGAATGCACCGTCTCAGCTGGACACAAACGTTGCCCAAGTTCCTTGTATATGCAATCTTCCAGTGTCCACAAGGGATTGTCAGCCTTTTCATCTGCAGCTGGTTTGACGTTTGTGCAGAACTCGGAGAACAAACTTTCGCATTGTTGGATTGTCTCCAGAGACAGATGGAGAGGAGGATCGACAAGAACAAATGCCATCGAGTGTGACAGGGAAATGTGCGAAGCGAGCGTTAAAGCAGCAACTGCGCCCAAGGAATGGCCGATGACTAGAGAATATTCTTGGTCTGCCAGGTATGGAAGAAGATCCTCGGCAATGGATGTAATGCGGTAGTCATCACCGGTTCTGCATGCATGCCCCATGAGATTTGGGGCGATAACGAAATATCCTGGTAAAATTATGGCAGGAGACCTCAATGAGTGTGAACCCACCACTCACCCTCGCTCGCTAAACAATTTCCGACACGGTGCCAGGTGTGGGATGACAATGTCATTCCGTGGATCAAAAGTGCACGTTTGGTCGCAGTGGGTGAGCCCCATGTGGTGGCGGAAGGAATGCTCGCCATGGGTAAGTAAGAGAATCTGTCGACGTAACTCGTTTATATTATGGTTTCGCGTCGTAGCAGGGGTAGAGATAAGATGTAACACTACTGAGAGTTTCATACCACTGTTTCATGAGATGATGGTAACCGAGAGACGCTGTGATTGATGGCCACTGAGGCCTGACCCGGGATCTTCCGGGAGCTGATGTTCCCGGGACAAATCACGAAACTACGGTTGTGGACACAACTCTTGATGAAACCTTGGCATGACTACCGGGCCGGTGTTGTGGATATGTTTGAGGGTGGTGTTTTCAAACACTTGTTTGAGGGCGGCGTCTCAGAGTTTCACCGCAAGTTTGAGGGTAGTGTTTCGGAATATCAATTGGACACTCAGTGTTGCTGATTTGGTGGTCACATCGTTTCGCTGACAGAGTATGCGACACTATAGAACTCACTCCCTGTCACAATAACTGTCCCACGACTATACAGTAGAATCATGTCTGTTGCTGTGGCGAGTGCAACCGAAAATTTGCAGTCAACCAGACAGACTCCGAATACCAGAGGTGATTCTCTCACATCCAAGTAGCGATAAAGGAGCTTATGAACCTACTGCCACGAGCATTCAAGGCATGGCAAACCCCGAAATATTCAACTTTTTTATTTTTAGCCCGGTGCGCAAAATTTAAAGGTGGTCAGCCGCGCGCGACTTTCGACTAGTATGCGCGAAGTTTAGGGGTGGTGGTGCACGACTGCGGGCGAGATTTTAGATACAGGTCTTGTACAATAATGCACAAATTAAACGGAAGCAATTTACAAGGCTGGTCCTACACTGTGAGTCATAAATGGTGTCACTTAAGGATACAGAGCGCGCATAGACATGTACTGTAATAGCAATTGTGAATGCATGTTGATGAACCACGGCCGTTTCGTTTGCTAATGGAAGAAGCCTGCCATGTGGCGGCGACCTTCCCAACTCCCCGTTTTCCAAAGATCATGAAGAGTAGTAGGTGTCATGGTCCAAAGGGTGTCATCATTCTCACACAACAGCCACAGCCCATTGGAGGACCCCATTTAGTCATCACCTTTTGACAGACCTGAAGATGAAGATTTTGTCAACATACTGCGAAGGCTTGTTTAAGACGATGTGAAACCAAAAAGGTATGGCCTGCTGGAAGAGGGGGAGCTTGATGAGACGGAGGTGGGGATGGTTGAGGCTGTCCCATTTGGGACTCGGAGGTCAAGGACCATTACTATATCTTGGCGGATCTAATCTGGCATGCCTAGAATGTACTATGGGTACAGGCTGCTGAGTTGTTCTCTATATTCCACGCTGCTGGCTGAGCATGATATGTGACCATCATGTATGGTGTTTGGTCCATTGTCATTTTTCAGCGGCTATAAACTTACATTGTGCATACATACAGAGCTTGTTTCCGCTTTCCAACTACATCAGCCGCCACCAGCTTTCTGACAAAACAACGATATACCACCTGCTGTTGTGACATTCTTTTTACCTATTGTTGGTAGTATGGCGGACAGGCCAGATCCAACTGGGTGGTGGTGAACCTTGTCATTGTGAATTTTTCTCTGAGCCTGATCCCACAGCAAAACGACTCTGCCGGCAGTGTGAACATGGCTTCAATTAGGAAACATCCTGGTGCTGATGTTCATCAACCTCGACTCCCACAGAGATTGGTCCCACCAGTAACAATGACAACAATTGGTCGACGACAAGTACTCCATGCATTCAAACAACGAATAGAATCGGGGCTCAGTACAAAGAATGTTAGACCTACGAGCACGAGATCAAACTCTACTACATCAAGGCTGAGGTTTCGAAGGGGTTCCGTAATTTCAGTTTCGGACCACCACCTAAAGGTATAGCAGGAGGCCGAGTAACAAGCAAGGTATGAATCATTCAATACTACCTGAATACATGATTGCTTACCACTGTTGCACAAACCAAGCATCAAGTGCTGCGAGGAACTCAGCTGAGTGGCCAATCACCTATCGGTACCGATGAAGGCCAGGGATCTGAGCCAACGCAAATTAAAGTGGAAAATTGGATATGTTTTATAGACTATCTCGACATAAATGGTTCTCTCATTTATCAGCCATGGAAATAAAGGCACATATGACATCTAGGCCAATGGGGATTTAGAACAGTTCTGTGTCCCATGGGTCCTAGGACACTCCACACTATGGAGCACCATGGATGTGCACGAATCACACGTGCTAATGAGTTTGCATTTGATACGACACGGGACCATGCACAGATGGATGAATACTTGCGACAAGTAGTGTATTTCCAGTACGATTTGAAGCCGTCAAAGGGAAAATCAAAGGAAGGCAGACTAAAGTCATGGCAGTGGCTCCTGATAAACAAAAAGCAGCACAACATTACGAAGTTGCCCCAGTTGCGAAACCAACCAGTAACGACCTTGCCCGCTACGGTGGCCGTGCGAAATGTGCTGCTAAGGATGCGAATGTGATCATAGTAGTTCTGCGAATTGAACCATTTACTGTTACAAATGATTAGTAATTGTGATTGGCAGCCATGCGTCCCACAATCCTCGAGAATATTGTTGCACCATGGGATCCTAACTATGACTGTATGTTGGATATACGTTCGTCTCATAGATTCAGATGCTGAGTTACTCAAACCGCAGACAACTCGAGGTATGTCAACATCACCTTGCAGGACTATCCCATAACTTAAAGATGTGACGGAGAGTGACACAAGAGACCTGAAACGAGCGAAGCCAGAAGCTATAGAGCCGGACCTTGATGACCTTGATGAAGAACCTCAGCCAAAGAAATGAAGAAAATTTTGGGAAATGCTGGTCGTGCAGCTGGGGCTGGTGAGCGACCAATCATGTCATGTTTATGATAACAGTCACTTGTGCCAAAATGGCCAGGGTTGGCAGCGGGTGTTTTAAACACAGTCCATGGTTGATCCTTGTTTGTGTTTGAACTTGTGACACATTTCAATCCATTCACTCACTTTCAACTTTAGTATTTCTCTCATCTGATGTTGAAGAGCTTTCAAATAGTATGAGTCTATATATTGTAATTGGATTAGCCTTTCTTGTTCCTACAAAGAATTAAATCTGAATACATCTAGCACAGTTAAAGAACTCACTCACCCAATTGGGACTATTAGAGGTTGAGAATGTTAACTCAACATGAAAGACTGAGGAAGCCTCACAGTGATTGCAAAGCAATGTGTTTGTTGCTAAATAATTGTTGCTCATAATGGAAATAACATGAATATTACTGAAATTGGATGGAAGGCATGGCTAACCTTGTATCACATCCCTAGGCAACAAACTATCTTTACAATGGCTGCCTTAGGAAAAGCCTCCCATGGAAAATTTCTGAAATTTGTAGTAAATACTTGAACATTCAAATATTTGATGATATTTTTTTGAAATTTGTTGAAAGTTTTTACTTTTTATTCATAGTCATCAATGTCAGGCATACAATTTAGTCATATTTCCAACCATTTCTAATAGTTCTTAGGATGCTACTCCATGATATGATAGAATATATAGGTAATCCATTGCATATTATCTGAAAATTATCCAAGATTTATTAGGATTTATAGAATATCTGTAGCATCTGATGTTACTTGAATATACTTAAAATTTGTTGGAATTTATAGATATTTTTGTAGGAGGCTAGAATATCTGAATAGTTGCAGCAAAAAGTTGGAAGTCTACAAATTGTAGCTATTATGTATCACATAATATGACATAATATTACTATATTCCATACTATTCTCAGAAATTTCCCATGGAAGGTTTTTTCTAATGCTGTTGGGCAACAGCCAAAGTGTCTAACATGTCAATGCAGTACTGTTTGGTCCTGGTGATGAGGAAGTACCACACCTGGCCAATTTCAGACCTTGAGACATGTATATAAATGGCCATCAGGCTGGATCTCCATGAGGGACTAATGTGTGCTGGCTTGTACAGCAAGTGTGCTTGTACACTGTGCAGAGAGCAACAGGGTAGATAGGCAGGCATGAGGGGCTGCTGCTATCATATTGGTTCACAACTATTGAATCAATGCACCTCCAAAGGAGCCCAGATAGGAGTGACAAGGTGGGTGACCATTTTTGCTTGGCAGTATGGTACTGATGGTGTATGGGACCCTGACAGCTTTGGATCTGGCTTATGGTTCACTGGTTCTACAAAAGGTTTGACATTGCACCCATCACACTGGGCATGATAGATGCATACTTGCACACAAGCTGGTGGACAGCAACAGACAGGATGTAGTGGACTACCATACTTGTGGGAATAAGTAGTCTTGTGGTACTCCTGCATGTGCTCATGTAGTGGTGGCTGGTGCTCTTTGACACAGGTCTGCTATAGGGGTGATTGAAGTGCTTTGAATCAAGGATGACATGCACTGTTATTCTACAACATTGACAGAGCTAATGTACAGCCTGTTCATGCACTGGAAGGGCACATCAATGCTGAATGGTGAGGTCAAGATAAGCCTTGTGATCAAGATACAGGTGTTATTTTGATCATAAATGTGGAAAAGGGACTCATAGTGTTTGGATTGAAAAACTGTATATTGTGTGGACACAGAGAATGCCTGTTGTGGATGTATGACTATCAACAGGAGCATTGGTGGTGCACTGGTTGCAATAGGTGGTTCCACACTTGGTGCATTGAGGAATATGAGCTGGAGATGATGCAGGAGTCCATTGAGCTGGTGGTGGGAAAAAGATGGGGATCAGTGAGCACAGAAGCAATAGGGGTGCTGGATGATGCCTATTGCATGTGGGAGTAAACACTCACTCCTTGGGAACAGGAACATAGTTTGACAGGCATGGGAGCAGTAGAAGCTGGTGTCAAGTAGGGATATGCTTGAAGAAGAGTGGCTGGGGCAGGTCAACTTGGAAGAGTTGTGGACCAGAAGAGCAGGAAAATGGTATTATAAATCTCTAATTGTGAGGATAAGAAATGGATGTGAGTAGGGATGTGGGCCAGGACCTACATATAGTGTAAATAGAAACAAAAATATGGGTGTCAAAGTGTATTTTTAATTGCTGGTACTTGGAGGGATAGCATGCCACTTTGAGACATCACATGGTAGCATGGATGGCATTTGAGAGAGCACAGGTAGCATAAATATCAGAATGGGTGTCCAACAAAGTGACACTATGGTTCCATAGATGAGCAATGGTTCACATCCATGGTGAGGCCTGGAAAGACTGTCAACAGACATGGAGTTCATGTGTATAGACATGGTTGCCTGTGCACAGTGGATCAAAAGTCCAAACAGTTTGTTTACAATCATCCACAATAGGAAGGAAAGTAGTGAATGCAGACAGTGGTAGAAAGAGAGTGGTGTGTGACAATGTGATCACAATGTAATGCAGCTGTTATGTAAACTTTTCACCAAGGTGGGATGAATAGAAATGAGTACACCTGGGAGTAAGCAAGATTAAAAGCCTTCAAATTGGAATCAAAGGGAGGTGATCACTGTCATGACAAGATGGTGGTGATGCGAGCAACACCAGGGGTTATGTTAGTAGCAATGGCTTGGGCTTATTGTCATGAGGGTAAGAGGATGGTGGTAGGAGGTTTGCTGTATGGTCATGGTCACTGTGGTGATGGTAGTGGGGTTCAAATAAAATGTGGTGAATGATAGGATGCTCCCAGTTATGGTTGAGCAGTGGGGTAGTTGCAGTGGGATAGTTGCAGTGGGATAGTTGCAGTGGGATAGTTGCAGTGGGGTAGTTGCAGCATCCTGCTTGTGGTGGTGGTGAGGGTAGAGCCATCATGGCAGCATCAGCAACAGTGATGTGAGTTGTGGGACAACAAGGTTGGTTGGTAGGACTGTTGCAGGACCATGGTGGGGATTGCTGTCATGGTAGTAGGGTAGTCATGGCACCCATACAGATAATGAGGTGATGGTGCAGCCAAGTGTAAGGCTCTGACTTGTGGGTTGTTGGAGGGTGGATGGGCAAGGGCAGGATTCTCATGCTGGTGGTGGTGGTGGTGGTGGTAGTGGTATGATGGATTATACCATGCTCACCTTGTTGGGTGATCCACAGGACCCCTGGCAGTGGTTGTGATGGGCAGTGGGCAAAGAGGTGGAGTGATGGTGACAGATTGTTTGGACTTGATTGGACACTCACAGTGGTAGTTGAGTGGGGGTGCTGGCTCAGATGGTGGTGGTGATGGTTGGTGAGCTACTGGGGAGCTGTGATGGTCATGCTTACAGTGGATATGTTGGCTGGGGGTTGGTTGTGGGGAGGAGGTGGGGGTTGGGTGGAATAGACTTTATGAAAATCTTATGGACAAGTGATGAGGGTGGGATTTGTGAGGAAGCAGGAAATGGGCATGGACATGGTTGAACACCCACCACTCCAAGGGCTACTGGACACCTAAGGGATGTAGTTTGACAAGTGGACTTGGGAGTATGTGAGCTGTTGGACAGGATGGGATGACAGGGGGAGCTATGGAAGTATGAGTGAGATAGGATTGTGAGCCCTAATATGGATATATCAGTGAGTTTACTGAGAAGTATGAGAACTATTATGGATGGAAGGGTTGGATGGGACTAAAGGAGGTACTTGAGATGGGTTGGAACATGGGGACTGAGGGCTTTGCTGAAGAGGGACAGGTCTGGAAAGAACAGCTCTGATAGTGGGGAAGGCTGAAACAACTAAGGAGATTCAGACTGGCAGGATGGACAGAATAGTGACAATGGGACTGAAATAGCACTTGGATGACTGCTTTGAAGGAAAGGCTTAGGATATCACTTGAGGCACTTGGAGATGGGAGGGTTGGGTGGTGAAAGGTGGGAGGTTCTGACTGTGACATACTGTAAGAGCTGGGTTGGCTGAAAGAGGGTAGAAGGACTTTTGAAAGGATTAAGGTTGCTCCTGGCAGTGATAGCAGCATGTGATCACTTCAAGGAGTACTTTTCAGAGGTAGTGTGTTGTTACTGATGAAATTGCTCTGTAGGATGTATGTAATATGTATTTACAAGAGGTCTCAGATCCACAGCCTTTTATCTGATCACCTCTTTCACAACTACCTCAACATTGTTTGAGCCTTTTGAAGATCACCACTAGCATTGGCATCATGATAAGCAATCCCCTTGGTAACCTCTGCTATTGTTACATGCTACTCATCAGGTACATCAATGACACCCCTGAGTGGTTCCTAATCTTTGTGACAAGTTCTAGGGCATCCCCCCTCTCCATCCATACCTATAGGCAATTTGATGACAATGTTTGCTATCCCTGTTATACTCACACCAAAACCTTGCATGATATCCAGGAGATTTGCTCAAAGTGTGCCCCAGATGACTACATCAATTTCATCAAATTTGTAAAGGCATTGGAACTTAATGGGGTAGACATACCTTTTTTCTTCAGCTGGCCATTGTCAGATCCAGTGAGGTTTCTAATGATTGAATGCCTTCATCAGTTGCATAGGTTTTTCTTTGATCATGACCTACAATGGTGGATTGTTGCAGTAGGCAACATCAAGCTCAACTACCATTTTGTTCTGGTCCAGACACCCACCAGATATTATAGATTTGCCCAAGGTGTTTCCAAGCTGAAACAGGTGAATGGATGCAACCACCACTCAATGCAACAGTATATTGCTAGTATCATTGCTGGTGCAGTTCCTTTCCATTTCCTTGTCACCATTCATGCCCTTATGGACTTTTGATACCTGGCTCAACTTCCCTTTTTTCAATAAAACTATATTATGGTAGTTAGATGCTGCACTCCAATCATTTCACAAACACAAGGACTCAATTATTGCTGCTGGAGCCCAGCCTGACCACTTCCACATTTCCAAATTAGAACTCCTGCAACATGTTATACCTACAATTTGGAACTTTGATGTAGTCATGCAGTGGTTGGCTGATATTACAGAGCATGCATATATCTCTGAGATCAAGCACCCTGCACACACCAGGAATAACCAAGATTACTACAAGCAGATTGCTTGTCACCTTGACTATGTATGTTGACAAATATCTTCACTTTGATCTAGCAACATCTATCTCATCTTTACTTGGAATGGAAGCTCAGTGTGATGAAAATAGTGAAGATGATGAAGAACATGAACAAGATGTAGAAGTGCAAAAATTTCACAACAACCATCCCCCTTCTTACAAAATCATTGACTATTTCCAGGCTGCTCATTTTCTTGCTCATAATCCTGGTCCCAATGTTCCAAAGCCATTAAGAACATTCACATTGTCCATCACAGCTTTCCATCTGGCCCTTAAACCCTCCTTAAAGATGACTATCCTGGAAGCTTCAGCTCATTTGTTGGGCTTCCTGATCTCCATGACACTATCTGTAGGTTGGAATGCTGTTCAAATGGTAACTTGTGTGGTATCTTAGGACACAGGTGAATGATATTTGGTGTCCTTTCTGATAAGGTGCAGGTTTGGACAAAGGGTAGGGTACAGCTAAGAACTTAACATGATCCTAGGTCAGTGGAGGTGGTGTAGACTCTACTTGTCTCCCCTCCTCACCAAGCCATCCCTTCAGCCACTACAATGTGGAATTTTTAATCTAAGTACTCAATGCAATTGGCTGGCCAGGGGCTTAACAGTTTGTCCCCTTGGATCCTCTTTTTCTATTCATGCTGAGGTTCAAAAGTAGGGCATTTTGTCATTCAACTATATCTCATTTTCCAGCTCCCCAATACAGAATTCTTGGTATACACTCAATGCTTCAGACACTCTGCTGTGCCTGAATACACATCCAGCTTGCACCTGCTCAAGCATGTCATGAGAAGGGATGGGTCACACATTGGGGATGTGGTTTCCTTGATTCAAATTTATTCCCTTGCACATATTATCTCACATTTTGGTAAAGTAGCAAATCCACATCTCAACCCACACACTAGTTATGAACTTTCTACTGAATTTGGCTCAACAAATACTAGAACAAGGAGTTCTTTTATTCTCTCATTTTGGTATATAGCTAGTTTGTAGCTAAGGCCAAATACTACTATATTGAGTGCTTTAATGTTCAGAACAAAGGATGTCAGTGCATAGTCATGGAGTTCTGAGCTTTGTTCAGACAGCTTGTATATAAATCCCTCCCCCTCATTCCACCAACTCTTCTATGGGATGCAGTCTCTCATCCCACCATTGTACAATGCAATCACTGTGATGTCCATGATCCCATTTTGCATGAAAATTGTATCTATTCCCATGTTAGTTCGGATCTACAATGCAATACCTTTAAACCAGGATCTCACCAACAAGCTGGATAGTGCCAGTATCCAGAAACCTGACCAAAAGAAGCCCAAGGCTCATTATATATTGCTTCTCTACAATACACTCCCTTATCAAGCAGCTTCTGAGATATTTACATTGACATGTGACCATGAACCACTTTATGACACATCATCTCAATCTTGGAATCCTGCACACCTCCCACATATTCTCAGAAATTCCTCTTCCAGCTCAGCCTCTGCTTCCACAAGCTTACTTCAGAAAGGGAATGCCAGAATTCACAATAGGACTGGGAGCTCTGCTCCTCTGCTTGACAAGCCTATGAAGGAGTGCTGGTAACAGATAGTGATCATATGGATATACCAAGATCTTGATGGCATTGAAGAAGAAACCACCATTGGCACTTGCCTTTCCCAAGTTGGGCTGGAGGAGAAAGCACTTATGCATGGCTGAACCACATCACCAACTCTATCTACACACACAAATCTCCTGATGCAGCATAGTCCACTAGGACCAGAGGGAGTGTATACCACATGGTATGTCATTGGGCTGTAGAATTGTTAACAAAGACATTTCCTGTAGTAGATATCAAATTACATTTAAGCTGGACATTCTAATGTACTATCAGTCCATGAGCAACTTGTCACTCTTTGTTGTATTCTTCATTGGGACATAAGCCTCAACAATATACTTATGTACACATTTGAGGATACCTGGCCTCTTGCTCAAGGAAGATGATGCAAGGGTGATGAAAGGGAAGAGATCATTCAAAAGTGTCAATTTCATTGTGGCCTACTCATCAATCTTGACTATGCCAAATTTCTGGATGTGCCAACTACAGGCCCACTTGTGGGTGAATGAATGGTCTTTGTCTGCTATCTCTCTTCATCATATTGTGTTCATCTCACCTCTAGGGTATGGTACCTTTCATGGTGATTGATATCTTGGGGAAATATATCATGCAGGTGGGCACCATTGTCCACCATGTACAATACAACCTTGAATCTTTGGTCTATGTTCTTAACTGGATATGTGTTCTCTATGATTTCCCATGCAAGGTAGATGGCCCTCATAAATCATGAGACATACCTCAATGTGTGGACTGCTCCAAAGAGAACTTTTTATTTTTTTGGAGTCTAATCAATTAAATCAACTCTATCAGAAACACACAAGACCCCCCTTGTCTTCTTCTCCAATATCCTTAGTACCATGATCCTTTCAACATGTCAACATTGATACAATTTGGGATGGATGGCTCTTTGATTACATGCAAAAAGAGACTCAGCAACAACATCTCCAAAACCATGATGTTCACACTATCCAATGATTAATTGTTGTGGCTCTTGTTTTACCCCAAATGTCATCATTGTTAAACTCACCACAGCTACTAAAGTTGCTATGGTTGTCAAGAAGACAACCCAAACCCAGCCTTCCACCTGAATATGCTGACTTCACTCCTATCTTCTCCAAGGAAGCAGCTAACCATGTACCTGGAGGCAAGTTGGTTTTGGGAAATCAATATTTTTGGACAAAGCCCCAGTTGATGCAAGAGATTTGTGCCCCTGGGTCAATTAGAGCATGAGTACCAACAGCTTTCAAGTACAAGAGTTTGATAATGTGAATGGGGATTTGCATAGACTGCTTAATAAGCAATGATACAAATACAGACATACAGGAAAAAGAGGGTTGTTGCATTGGGGTACACTCTCCATCCAAAAATCCTCAGCTGAAATGGCAAAAGAGATTCAGCCCATGATTTCTTCATCATTATTGTCCTCAACTTCTCTTAGCTGGGGGATTTCTTCACTCTTTCTAACCTTCTTCTCCATGGTTTTTTTCAACTTGGAATTGAAGGAGGTACATTCAGGAGAGAGATGACCAGATTTTCAGCAACAAAAACAGAGTTTTTTTAGTTATGCAGTGCCTTTATCCTGCAGGAGTGAGTTTGCCAACCTTGATGACATTGATGTTCATGGCAGCTGGGTTCTTAGAGGGGCAAAAGGAGATGGTGATGAATGAATGGTAGGTCAGAGAACTAGACTATTCCTTTTGGCATTGTTTTTGGCATTTTTCCATTAAATAAAGAAGTGAATGGGCTTAGAGTATCATTCTTCAATTTTGGTGGGGATGGTGTCCATGAACATGATGTAATTCATGAGACAAACAGGGAGAGAGGCTGAGAAGCAGCTGATGAGAATGTTTTGATCCATGATTTCACTGATTTGGACTTTGTTGTGGAATTCAGAAATAAATGAGATAAGTTCAGGAATGCCATGCCTGTCATATGCTGAGTGGAGAGCCAAGTGATGGCTAAAGTTCAAGTGTTGTGATGTTCAAAGGTAGTTTTAAAGAACTTAACAAAGTCCCCAAAATTGCCAACACCTACTGGTTTATGATCAGCTTTGAAAGCAAGGTCACTTCTGTAAAAAAAGAACATCCAGGTCAGGACAGCTCCAGATTTCATATATGAAAGAGTGAAGGCAATTTTTTTCCCTTGGTGTTGTAAACCTCATCATTGACAAGGAGGTAAGTTTGTACTGAGTTGAGCTAGATGGTGGCTTTGGTGTAGTCACCATTGAAGGTGTTAGGGAATCCAATGCAGAGTTCCACAGATTTGAAGTGGATGGTTATGGTGGAAGGAGGTACAAAAGGAGGAAGGGAGTGAGTGGGGGGTGAAGGTATGGATAAGTGGAGGAGGGGCAGGGGCAGGTTGGGATGCTTGGAAAGAGGATAGAGGGAGGTGAGAAGTGGTTAAGGCAGGGGAAGGTAGCATGGGAACTCTGGGAATAACAAGTGGTACAGAAAGTTGGTGGCAAGGTCAACATTTTTCTGCTGTTCTACAGCATCTGGAAGGACACTGTCTGAGTTGTCATTTGATTGTTCAATGGGTCAGGAATAGATGAAATATCCAAGTTGCTTGCTTTATCAGCACAATTCCCAGCACTTGTCTGACAATGTCCTTGCACTGAATGTATCATGACTCCATTACATCATAAAATTCTTCCAAAAGGTGTGGATGTACATTGTTATGATGATTGAGGTAAATACTAAGCTGTGTTTGCCTAAGGAAGCAAATATCCTATTGCCAAGTAAATAAAGCTAAAAATTACCTCAAAGTGAGACTCATATGACACCTCCTCTAGTTCACTCCTCCTGAAAGTGATTACAATCATCATTGACTGCATGAAAAAAAAAGCATGTGTAGAAGTCATAGATGGGGTGGATTTAATTAATGTTGGGCAAATCACATGCCAACTTCAACTCACACTTGCTCAATTTGAGAGTCATGTATCAAACTAATCAACAATCATTGTCAGAAACTTGGGGAAAGGTAATGTGATACATGTACTTATGAACCCCACATGAATAAAGCATATTTGAGACCACTTTCCATTACCAAATATATTGCAACATCAATATTCTTGCCATCACCTCTTATCCTAAATGGCAGCCCATACTTTGCTACTGCCTGGTTCAATAGATTCAATGCTACAGCCAAGTGGTTGTCACTTGAAGCACAGAGTGTGATGATCCGTCAGCAAGCCAAATATGGTTTATAGCTAAGTATTAATGCTGGAAGAAAATGATTTACATAACTTGGGATAGGCAGAATCCTTCAATTGTATCATATATAACAACACTCCATTGGATAAGCTTTTCATAGCTGTCAAAATGCTAAAGCACATTTGGCTGCTTGACATGATGCTTCCAGCTCTTTATTAGCTTTTGATTCTGCAGTACTTGGTCAACCTGGTCCAGCCAGCAGAGGGAATCCTGTACACATAAATACTATACATGATAGCTATGCCTCCATAGAATTACATACTAATACCAGTAGCTCGACAACCAACCTTGAGCAGACAATAAGTTCATCAAGTTCAGTATTAGTTAATGTTGAATATTTTGTCTTGTTCCTGTTGTGCTTCATATATTGGCAAAGAATATTCTCTATTGTATGTCCAGAATATGAGCAAGTTGTGTTAACTTGATAAGACATGAACTTGACAATGCCCCATGAAGAAATGCCAAATCTACAATCTTTTGGAAGTGTTCATGTTTTCCATTTTGTATGATACTGACAGGTTGTAGGGCCAAAACATTTCACTCCATTCTATAGCCCAATTCCAGGTCAAATCATTATTATCAATAATCATGGTAAAAAATAAAAATACAAATCCTTCACCCAATTCTGGTAGTTTGAAAGCATGTGAGATAAGTGGCCAAACTATGTTGTGGTGGCTAATGACACCCATTAACCTAATTCTGTGATAAGTTTTGAAGGAATGCCATGGCATCATTTTGAATAATGTTATGCTTGGTCTGGGTAGGAACAAGCATAGGCTCAAAGAACTAAAGATTGAGGTCAAGGGTCTGTGGTACAGGCAAAATACTTATTGGAGAGTCCATGGTTTGTGGTACAGGTGAAATACTTACTAGAGGATTAAGAATTCTGTTGCCTGGGATGTATAGATGATGGTGTTGAAGGTAAATCTGTCTACTGAAGTGGTAGTAGTGAGTTATGGTGATGGGAGTGAAGGAGGAATGAGGTAGATTAAGCAGGGCTAGTCTAGAGTACATGAGATAATGTAGTCAAGCTTATATACTGTAGAATGGAAGGTTATAGAAAGTGTAAAACAACTATGACTAAATGAAGAACATTTGAAAGGAAATAATGTTCATTGACAATCAATCCTGCAAGGAATACATCCAGCTATTGAATCAGAAATGACCTTGCCAGTTTTCTTTGTATTCAAGAAGGATGGACAGAAGTGGATGGTACTGCTATTTGAACAAACATAAAGTGCAGAATAACTATCCACTACTGCTCATCTCCCAGCTTGTGGATGTGCTCAAGGGGCAAAATGATTTACAAAGATTGAGCTTCACTAGGGATATAACAATATTTGCCTCAAGAATGAAGACAAGTGGAAGATGGTGTTTACCTGCCACTTGGGTGCCTTTGAACCCTTAATAATGTTCTTCAAGCTATGTAACAACTCCCCAGCCATATTCCAAACCATAATAAATGACATATTCATGGACATGGATGGATGTGTTGTTACCTATATCAACCCCCTCCTGATATTTACAAAAATAGAGGATTGGGAAGACCATGATAAGGTAGTTGATGAGGTCCTCTGATAATTTACAGAAAGCAACCTATTCACAAAACTGGAGAAGTGGATGTTTAGAATTACAGAGCTGGTGTCCCTTGGAATGGTAGCATCAAAGGATAGGATCTGGATGGATGACTCAAAGGTCCATGCCATATTGCATTGGCCAGTACTAAAGAATGTCCAAGAAGTATGAAGCTTCCTGGGGTTAGCCAACTTCCACTAGAGATTTATTCATGACTATGCCAAGTTAGCTTGACTCAATGATCTAATTCAGAAGGAGATTCCATTCCAATGGGACTCCAGTCAACAAATAGCATTTGATGGGCTAAATCAAGCCTTTATGACCATTTTAATCCTTCTTAAAAGGCAGACACATTTTTGTGATAAGAGGACCATGTGGATGGAGTTAATGAAAACAACAAAGTGATGCTGGTTATTCCCCCAGAGCATATCCAAAAATGCAGCAAGTGTTAGGGCAAAGGATGTGCAGCTCTGTCAGCATATCATGGATACAACTCTTGCTATGCTGCTCAATAGCATGAAAAGGTTACAAAATGGGTTTACACATGAGGCAAAGGAGAGCATTATGTATTGGAACAACTGTGTGTACATCCTAGGGAACAAGGAACTCCAGATGAATGACATCCATTATTACCATAACATCCCAGTGACTGGCCACCCAAGTGTAGAGAGGATGATGAAGTTGGTTTGAGAGGCTATTATTGGCCTGGATGGTGAAACAGATTAAGGACTACATTTCTTGATGTGACTAATGTGCATGGTTCAAAGCAATGAACCAAGCACCTGCAGGATGGTTGGTCCCACTTGAATTAACAAAGGGGTGTTGGTAAAGCATTAGTGTGGCTTTGTCACAGCTCTACCAGAATCAAATGGATTGGACTCCATCCTGGTGGTAGTGGACAGGTTTTCAAAAAATGGAGTTCATCTTGTGCAACAAGACAATTACTGTGCTTAGAGGCCAAACTATATTTGCATCATGTTTGGAAGATGCACAGGCTGCCATGAACTATTGTTAGTGATTGCAGGCTGCAATTTTTCTCACAGGTCATAAATGACTTTTGCTGGTGGCTGGACATCACACTAGATAAGACAAACCACACTTGAAAACCTTACATATGCTCTGGTGGCTATCCCTACTTCTACAGAAGAGGCCTCAGTGCTCTGCACCTGCAGTAAATGGTGTGGACAGCCTTCAATTTCCTCTTTCAGCCCTGTAATTTTACAATGGCTGACTTCTCATCTTTCAATCACCTGGAAGTCAATTCCTAGGGAGGGAGGTGTTATGCCCAAATTTTTTCCACTCTTTTCTATCATTTTCCATCCTTCTTTGCTGCTTGCTTGTCTTCTCTGCTAGCCCAGTCATTCCTTCACCATGGTCCACCATCAGACCTTCATATTACTGCCATATAACAATCCAGAACAGCATTAATGGCCTTGCCTAGTGAGTGTCACTGGCAGCAACCAGTCATCCAAGATCCTGTTGATTAGAGGCTACATGAACAATTGATCCTTCCACCATTCTCCCACTGATTAGGGCTGTCAAAGTTCAGTTCAATTCAAGTCAAGGGCCTTCCAAGCTGAACCTGAATCTGTATCTACTACTATTGTACCAAACCTGAACCTAAACTAAACCTGCCAAACCAGTGCTACCTGGCTCAGTTCAGGTTCAGAACCAGCTCAAATCTCAAACCAGCAGAGTATACAAGTATGTATAACAGATGTTGTTGGATAAGAGAGAAGTGGAGTAAGGATGTTAGTGTTGTCATTGGTTTGTGAATTTCTGTACTTTCCTGTCAATATTTGTATATCTGTGTACTTGTCATCTTGTACCTGTCATATACTATATGAATGATGTTATGCTTGTTCTGGGTAGGAATAAGCATAGGCTCAAAGAACTAGAGACTAGGGTCAAGTGTTTGAGGTTCTGGTGAAGTAATCACCATTGGGTCAAAGATTTTGTCATCTAGAACATATAGATGATGGTGATGAAG
>JBBPMV010000021.1:0-65504 GCA_038090495.1 Heimioporus retisporus | reverse complement strand
AGTGGAATGGATACCTTGACTGACGTGCATCAGGGCATGACAATGATGACAAAAGCAGCAGAGAAAGGGGGCAGCAGCTGGAACAACAACAGTAACAAAAAGGGCAGTGGGGGGAGCAATGATAATGAAATAACAGTGACAAAGGGGGCAGTGGTGGGAGTGAGGATGACAAAGGGGGCAGCAGCAGGGGCAATGATGACAATAATGACAACAGTGATGAAGGGGGCAGCAGCAGGGACAACAATGATGACAATGACAGTGGCAATGATAGTAAAAGTGTGGGAATTTGCCCTTCAAGCACTACAGCACTTGAATAGCACATGTGACATTGTAAACCCCCTGCTTACTCTAGAATCAATACATGTGACAAAGTTGATGTAGTACCTTGAACACATGACCCTGATAATGTGGCAGGTGGGAGGCAGGAGGTGGGAAGCAGGAAGTGGAAAGCAGGAAGCAGGAGGTGGTGGGGATGCTGGAATACCAATTCTCAGGGACTGCAGGGAGGGCACAGCCAGCACTGCCACCAGCAACATTGAGTAGGTTTACTGTGTGCATGTGCTCTTTGTCATTTTGGGAATCTCTAGTCACTTTTGGTAGGGATATTGGTAGGGAGTGGAAAAAGGGCTATTGTGCCTAGTTAGCCTATTGTCACTACAGACTGTGACAGGCTAGTTAGGTAATCAATATCAGAGGTTGAGGTGAAGCCAGTTGACAAAGTGGAGGACATCAGAGGAAAGCTGAGAAGAACCAAAAGGGGTAGAAAAGAGGCAGGCATAACGGCCAGGGTATGCTAGTGTGGCATTGAAGGATAGGACTTCAAATCTGTCAATTGCAGCCTTGGATATGTGGTATTATGCTTGGTCCAGGTAGAAATGAGTGTAGACTCAAAGAACTTAGGATTTAGGATCAAGGGTTCAAGGTAATGATAAAGTACTTGCCACTTGGGTCAAGGGTTCTGCCTGCTAGGATGTATATCAAGTGGTTTTCAAGGGTAAGTCTGCCTACTGAGAGGTAGCAGTGAGTTACAATAAGGGGAGCAAAGGTGGGACAAGGAACAAGATAAGATTGAGCAGGACTAAGCTAGAGTACAAGAGACAGAGTACTTAGGCTTATATAATGCACAATGGAATGTCATGGAAGGTTATGGAATAACCATAACTAAATGAAGAAAGTTTGAAAAGAAAGAGATGTAAAAATAAAAGAAATAAAGGTGTGCAATGAACACATTGCATGTTCTAGATCTAGGGTACAAGGGATGAAGTACCTAGACTTATATACTACACAGTGGAAGGTCATAGAAGGTTATGGAACAACTATGACTAAGTGAAGAAAGTTTGAAAAGAAAGAGAAACAGAGATAACAAAGATAAGGGTGTGTGACAAACATGTTGTGGGTTTTGGAGCACTCTATTGAAGTAGAAGCATCAGGTTAGGCCAATGATGATAAGTATCAATGACAAAGATGGAAAGGATAGGGGTGAATCGTAACATGAAGTCCATCCTGCCAACCATGATGATATGCCTGCTGCTCAATTGTGCCAGGCTGATGCAGGGTCCCCATGAGTAACTCATTGTCATCTTCCAATAATCATGCAATGTGCTCAATGTACATAGTATGCACAATCAATGCAGTTACTAGCATGTACAATGCCATATAGGGAAGTCCACTTCCAGTTGGATGCTTTGTCATCCTCATCCATTTCCACATCAGAATCAGATGCCAGGAGTTCTGTATGTGTGTCTCCTGGTGAGTTTACCAATGGGGGGAGTCTTGTTGTCCTCCATGTGGATGGCCTCAGTGGTTTCATGACTATCAATGATGACTTGTACAATTTGGTGATTATTGTCACCATCACTACCATGGCATATAATTAAGCAATAGTCCATGTTAGTCCCACCTGGCATTGCCACTATTCTCTATGGAGGGCTCTTCCTCTTATTCTTGATCAAGCCCTTTCATGGGAAACTTATTGCCACATTACATTCACCACATATAGACACAGTTTACTAGCATTTTTTGCACCACCTGTGCTGCTCCAGCTATCCTTCTTGTTATAGTTTGGGTGCATATGTCCCTCATTCCTGCATCTGTAACAAAATATTCCTTTCAGGAACTTCTTCTGCACAGGCACAGTAGGTTGTTCAGGGCCTGTCTGCCCTTTTGATTGACTGAGACTGTTATGGAGATACATTTTTTCACCTTTTTTATGTTTCTTTTCTTTTTCTTTTCTTTTTTATTCTTGGCCCCTGATGGGGTGTACATATTGGGAACAGCTAATATCTAAGCATATGTTTATCTTTCACTTACAGGTATATGGACTCATTTGATTCTTTCACTTCCTCATGGACCATGCATTCACCTTTGGATTTCTTTCATGGATATTACATATGTCATGATTGGACTCACCTCATGCCTAAGGCATGTTGGCCCCTATGATCATTTATCTCTAGATCTGCTACACCATGCACCTACGGTATGATCTCCTCATAACTACACATGTATGGCTATGCTGCCACATCCTCACCAGATGCACATGGATACTTTATCTATGATCTGTACAATATGTAGACAAACATGTAAAGTAGTATATAAGCCAATAGATCCTCAAGGAACTCCTCAGTCAAGTTCTTTTGGTTCTCCCCTCAGAGTTCTAGGCAAGATAGAGACATTCCACCTCTTTTCCTTCCCTTTGAGTACTTGCAACTTGCATGCTTACACTGGTTATATTATCTCTCACACTTTCACCTACAACTGTACTTGATTATGGCTCTGAGTGTTTCAGAGACTCCCAGGCTGCCAGTTGGCAGGTTTAGCTCCTCTTCTGTGGAACATAGTATTTCCATTTTGGAAGTACAGAGATCTGGCCTCCTTTTTTGCAGGGAGCTTATTGCCCTGCTTGTCATTAGGTTTATCATGCTTTGGAGGACTTTTTCCTCCAGTTGTCAGTTGTCTCCTTGAGATCTGGCTAATTGATTTCTGTGCTGTCTCAATATGGTACACTGATTTGAAGATCTTTTCAATTGAGGAGTGTTCCACAGACATTCCATACACCTCAAGAACATCCCTCAATATTGGGTACAGTAACCCCTTGAGGAACTTCTGGTTGTATAAATACTTATTTGGAGGTCATATCATTCAGTATGCACATCTGTGCATGTTGCTATAGAATGCAAGTGTTCCTTTCTCTAGGTTGTATTTGGTATGATCATATACCATGGCTGTATTCTATGCCCATGATTGATGGACAAATTGCTGGAACATCTCACAGACAAGTCATTTGAACATCCATTGGCCCCATTATTGCTTGGGGTCATCTACCTCTATGAGGTACCATTGGGATGCTATGCCATCCAGATATGCTAAAGTGTAGAGGATACAATCCTTATCCCTTTTGGGCCTAGTGACCTTGAAGATCCAATAGTCTTTCAACAACTGGTTAATCCAGTTGTCAAATTCTTCAAGGTCATTTTTACCATTGTATTTAGTGGGTTTAGGTACATTCATTATGTTCACTTCAGGTCCAATCAGGCCACTAGGTCTTCTAACCTGCTCATATATATATTGTGTATATCCCTCTTGTATCTGTCCCATATGCTGGGAATTTCCTGGGGTATAACCCCTAAGCTACCCTTCCACGTGGGGTTGACTGTCATTCTTGAACTATTCCATCTGCACTGAAGGGTTTCTATTCCTTCCAAACTGATTGTTATATGTGGGGGAATTTCTTCTACCCTAACCACTATCATATGAAGGGCTTGCTCCAGGTAGTCCTCTACTGGGTGGTCCACTTCCCAGTGGTCCATTTCCCAAAGGTCTATTTTGTCCCTGGTCCTCCAGGCAGTCCTCTTTCAGGGAGACCTCACCCAAATCCATCCAGCCCCATTTTGCCAGGTAATCAAGATTCAAGTTGACAACAATTGCTGTTGCAGCAACTATTGCTGCTGCCACTGTCAAAACTGTCATCCAGAGAGAAATCATCAAAGTACCCAGGATTGTTTTGCCCTCCAGGATTACTCCTGGCTATCACCTGATCCCTGGCAATTTGACTGATATGAGTGGGACCATGCCCTGCTTTGTTATCATAGAGGTGATGCAGTATATCAGATAACCACCCAAACAAGTTCTGAGGGTGGTTGGGCATGTTAGGTGCCAATCCTCATTGCCTGGCAAGAGGCTCTGGTGGATGCAGCTCCACATTCTCCTTGGAAACCTCTATTTTTGGCAGCATACATCGACAAATCAGCCTAGCCCCTATCCAGCATTGGCCAGCACTAGCCAGCAGCCCAGCCATTCCAGTTGTTTCCAAAAAGGTACCTAGTTGCACAGTGCTGTCCATGTTACACCCAGGCTATTCCAGCCTAGACAAGGAAGACAAAGATGTAGTTGTAATTTAATTAGTAATTTAATAACAGAATCTGACACTCTGCCCAGTCAGCTCCTGCACCATCCAGAGACTACAGGACCAAAGCTTATAGACTGTCATAGTGATATCCAGCCTGTCTATGCCACAAATAATGATGTAATTGAACTTGGTGCTGTAATTACAAATCCAGGGCCACATCTAGTCCTAATTTAGATTCACATCAAACCCTATCATAGTGCATGTCTCATTGCTGTTCCTGATGTAATTGTCAAACAAATTTAAAAGTACACCATACCACTTACCACCTGATTTTCACCTACTGCATATGAAACACTTTTGTTCTGGTACAATGGATGGGCAGGGTGTCATATTTAGATATGAGGTCAAGTAGATCAAGGTAGATGTCCATGTAGACATCACATTTGAATGAAACATCCTTGCCTTTCATTACAATTTCATCTAGTGTGACCTTGATCTATTATCATGTCAAAAGAGCTAAACATTTGTTTGCAATCACATACTGCAGTTGCTGTGAGTGCAACAGTGGGGCAAGGGACTTTGGCAGAAAAGACCTCTGGGAAGAGTTAACCAACCAAATGCAAACCTGTGTAAAAAAAATTGATAATAATAGCAGATAGAACAAGGTGTGCTAAATTGTTTGTATCACCCTACTCATGGTGAGGTTGGCACAGAATCTCATTTTTTTCTCCACTTACATCCTTATCCATCCCATCTTTCAAGAATATGCCCCCTCAAGAAGAGCTTTTGCAATGCCAGCATTGACAGAAGGTCAGTTTTGAGGATTCCACTGGTAACACTCCTGAGTGAAAAAGCATGTCCTTTTTTTGAGATCTGACTGCCAATTTCTGACATTGTCCCAGAGCTGGCATTCATTAGTAATACTTTCTTGCAGTGAGTTATACCTTACCAACTTGATAATATCAGATGTGTGTTGAGGCCACCACCCTAGCAACAGTAAGACAAAATTGGATGAGGCAAAGCAGCTTACTGTTGGAGATGAGTATACCTGCTTTATGTCTCTTTGTGATAGCCTTATTCATATACACTGTGGCATTTGTGTTGAATTGGGGGTGGAGTGAGAATAAATTGATGGATCCAAGTTCAGAGTGAGAGATTTGTTTTGCTTGTTCAATAATGTCATGGATAGCCAGAGGATAGAACTGAAGCTGTGAAGGGTTCTTATGTTTAGCAGCAACCTGGGATGAATAAGAGTCAGAATGCTCAGTGTGACCATCTATCAATGGGGTTTGAAGGGAAGCTGAGATTGGAGCATCCAACTTGTCCATGTCATTCACAGAGGTGTTGCAACTGACATTACAGGGATGTTGGGTAGATTGCTTGTCATGTATTGCCAGTAGTTGTGCATTGCTCAGGTGAAGGGGTGCATGGCTGTGCTGATGGTGCTAAGCAACAACATCTTCATCTCATCTAGACAATATAGTCACTGCTGCACATGTAATCCCTGTGAATGCACTTGAGCAGAAAGTCATACAAGAAAATTGGCCACACTGAGAATCAATACTGTTGGGATGATCTGACCATTTGGAGTTTGTTCAGAATGATAACAGCCACATATTGTCATGAAGGAGAAAGGTCTTACCACTAGCTTGATTGAAACTTTGGTGCTTGGCATGGTCTGTCCAAAGTAAATATTCAATACTTTGCAACCAGGTCAGAGCTGATACTCACAAACATTACAGAGGGCTGCCTCAGCAATGCATTCATTATTGCTTGAAGACATTTCATCAATGACACAGTTTTCTTCATCAGGGTCCAGATCCTCCACAGCAAGCATGGTGTTCATCCTTGAAACAGTTGAAGGGACCCTGGTGAAGGAATGCATTCAATATAACTGGCTATTTTACAGTGATAATGGAGGATCTGCATTGGCTGATTCTTTGACATCCCAAAAGGAGAATGCAGTCTGCAGCAAGTCTGAGATGGTATTCATGGGCTCTCCCAATGTGGAACATGAGGTTTGGATCTGTGACACACTGTTAGTGTGAAGCTGGAGAGAACAAGTAGAAATATAGAGGTTATCATAACCATAGTCAATTTTTGCATATTTAGAAGAAGCACAAGATGTGGGAATTGTTGAATTCCTATGTGACAACAGCACTGCAAACACTGAAGTGCTGCAGGATGATGGTGTGGAAGATGATGTACCCAACAAGGGCCTAGCAAAGATTGTCAATAAATAGCAAAAAAAGAGACAAACTTACCTGTTCTGAAAGTATGACACTCCACTGTCTGAACCATCAATATTCTGTGTTGGTAAAATGAAGCCAAACTGTTCTCCAGCATGGGCACATGTGAATGATGATCAGGAATACACTGCTGGAGTTGAAGATACTGCCTGGGATGGAATTTGACTCTTTTCATTGTCATCTGTACCCTTGTAAGATGGAGCCATCAGATTGATGCCTAGTCCTTGCATAGCAGTATTAAGTCCCTGCTTGGATGAACATGAAGCCTTAGGGCCTGTTTACAACAGACTAGGGATTTGGCTATGTTCAGCTGGTAACCTTTAGCTATGTTTAGGCTCACTAAGTTCTACATCTGGAGGGCTACATAAGCACTGTCCTTCTTTGGCAGCCTCTGACAAGGTAGAGTGGTATACTCATTAATCTCCAACATCATATCCTTACCATGCCAGCAACCCACACAGGATCTGGATCAAGTGGCAAGTCTGATCAGGAGTCTTTGTTTCTTGATTCACAGATTATCAACTCTGCAAAGAAGTCCAAGGGAAAGGAAAGTGTGAGGACAAGGAACAAGCACCTAACTTCATGGATGATATGGACCACTGAAGAAATGACTGAACTTATCCAAATACTTCTCACTCACTGTGGCTCTGCTGGCAATAACAATTTCAAGGAAGAAATATTCAATAAAGCTGCAATAGAAATCAACTGCAAGTTCCCATCATAGAAGGTACTGAAAACATCACTGTCATATCAGCAGAAGTGGAAGAATGTACATATTAAATTCCATTGATTCCATTGATTTGAATGGCAGTATTGATTTCTGTGTAGCTCAAAACTGATTATGCTGTTGTTCAGAAGATTAGATTGGCATCAGGTTTTCACTGGGATGAGGTGCATGGAGCTGAAGTTGATGAATATACAATGGCTGCATGGCAGTCATTTTGTGTGGTAAGCACACTCCTTCCACATTTATTGATGACTTCACCACATTTTCAAAACCACAAGAATGCAAGCAAACATGCCAACACCCTGTGGCTGTATTGATCAGACATGTTGCTACTCATCTCCACAGTTCCAAAGCAAACCCATGTCTTTCATCCAGCAAAATCCCACCAGGGGCAAACTGGTAGTGCCTGCCCCTCTGTTGGTGGGGTTCAGCTTGACTTGACCAATATCAATCCCTCTGTTATCAGCACATGTGTGATCACCACCAATTCAGTACCCTCACCAATGGATGTAGAGCAGTCCAATGCTGTTACCAATCCAAACATGATGCCTCCTTCCACCCTTGACACATATCACACTTGTCTGGCCTCCTCTGTCACATCTACCTCCATAACAGGTGCCAGCCAGAAAGGGAAGGTGAGCAGTGGTTTGGCCACCCAACCAGCATCAGAGATCAGTGCCACATGGAAATGACACTGTCAATCACACACGGGGGAGAAGGAGCAGGCAGGGGTGTCCATCATCTAATCGCTAAGCAAGCTTTCAGTATTCATCAACAATATCAATTCCAACTCTTCAATCTGACCAATTTCTTGCAGTCACATCTTCCCTCCACTTATGGCCCCACCATTACAGCTTCTGCTCCTCCTGCTCTTCCTACTCCTCCCATTCCTCCTTCAAACTCTGGGGCCACCACATCTAGCAATGAGTATGGTGACCAGGCTGCTGACCTCCTCATATTGCTCCAGCTTGCACCACAGGACACTGCCAGACTTGCAAACTACCTATCTGAGCTGACACACAAAATGATGCTCAAATTTTTTGTCAAGTTCAATCCAACTACATGTGAAGCATGGGCTGCTGAAATACTAGAGAATCTGTGGTGTGCAAGAGCTATGTGATGGCACATACATATATTGATGATGTATTGGTCCATTCTGGTAGTTGTATCCCCCTTTCCACCATTTTCTGCTGGTACTCTATCCATATGGCAGTTACAATATGATCCTGTGGTTTCTCCACTCAATGTCACTCTTGTGGGCTAACTGGTTCCATAATCAGCATGCCATTGGATGGAATATCTCTATTGTCATCAAATAAGTTTTCAAGGCATTTGGCTTGGAATTTAGGTGAGAAAAAGACAGCAGGACTGAGGAGTTGCATGAAATTGTAAAGCACACATAGTGCAGCAGGAATATGAGCCTGTACATCCATATCATATTCAAGGGGAAAACACAAGACCCTCCATTGGTGCTTGATAACCCCAAATATATATTCAATGATGTTTTGCAAGATTGAATGGCAGTGATAGAAGAGTTCTTTTTTATTTTGCAGACTGTCACAGTATTAGCACATATCATATGATGTGTTTTGTCAAACCTTTGGTTTGTTCACCATTCCTTCAAATGATAGCATACACTGCAGTATGGCATGAGCAAGGTATCTGATCTACCAAATCTGGCATTGGTAAGGAAGTATTTTCCCTCAGGAACATATAAATCCTTTGTGTGAGCATGATGCTACATTGTAGCATCAGCCAAGACCCCATCCCATCTGGTCATTGAGTACATGAATAACATATTGAAGTTGCACACAAAGAGGGAGTTTTGTGATAAAATGCCTTTCCTGTTTTGCATATTTGGATATTCATACAGGGGAACAAAAACAGGAATGTGAGATTTGTCTACAGCACCAATACAATCACCAAAATGACAAAAATAACAGTTACCAGTGATTTTTGTTGATATGGGGGTGGCACTGGTTGCTTGCTTGACATACAACAAATAGAACAGGTTTGATGAAAAGAATCTGAGAATTTTTTTGAAATAGCTTCAATCATGTCACTTAGTCAATTATACATAGATTAGATCTAGACCCACTTCAGGATCACAGTTGGTGAATGTTGGAATCTCTCTCCAATGTGGCAGGTACTCAATCCCATTACACAGGTATGTAGAAAAATTGTGAGCTGTTCTTTGACTGATATACCATGTGGCAAGCTCATAAACCCATTCTCCATAAGTACTTCACCAAGAGCATCAAAAACATCTTGCCTAACTTCAAGTGACACTTGAATTCAATCCAGGTGGCCATTCAGAAGTTCTAAAACCCATCCTTTGCTTGATAGGATGAATATCTGGTATGGGATTTTTGCATGCTTTGAGGTAGATAGGAGGTGGTAGTAGTATAGGACATGGGTGATGATGGAGGTGAGGAGGATGAGGAGACAATATCAATGTTTGCCTTCAGACAGGCAAATGACATGGGCTGCTTTGAGATCAATCTCCATGATAGTGGGCATGAGGAGTGATGACAAGGAGGTGGCCAAAGAAGGAAAGTGCTTACATGGCTTTCTGGACATGGAACTTAGCAAGCCCAAACATAGCTGAAGGTAAGACTTAGCAGGTGAACATAGCCAAATCCTCAGTCTGTTGTAAACATGTCCTTAGCTACTTGAATGTGCTTGAGTTGTTGGAGCTGCTGGAGCTGCTCTCCATTTCCCTATCTGACATGTGACAAGTGCCTGGATTGACTGTCCTCTGATATTTAAAATGCTAGAAGTCAGTTAGAAAAAAAAAGAAAAAGAGATAAAAGCTCATTGGGAGGGTTGGTGTCAAACAATGCCTTGGCTTTTTGTCATTTAGAGGCAGGCAAAGAGTTGCCCATAGTAGTATGTGAAATGGAACTACTGGTTTTATTGCTGGTCCCTTTGCATTTGGGAGGCATGGTTGAAGATGGACTGGGATGTGAAGGCCATGACTGGAGACTTTATAGTGGTCGGAACCTTTGGTATACAGCCTCATTGTTGAAGCAAGGCTACAACTTAATTAGTTGAAGCTACAACAAACACATAGAATACTAGTGGTAGAAATATGTCATAGAACAAGTGTCATGATGCAAAATAGACAGCTAAAAAAAATACCATATAGATTACAATGTATGTTTGCTCAAAGTCCTGCTTGTGGTTTGTCCTCAGGCAGGTATAGGATGAGTCAGGGCTCCTTGCTGATCTAATGGCCAAAGATGCTTCACAAGAAGGTTGTCTTCTGATTGCATAGGTCACTATTTGACATAACTCTGGGTTGCTTTGAGCAACCATATGAGCAGTGAGACAACCATTTACATCCCTTTGTAGCATGGGTGGCAGTATAGGCAAGGCATCTTCAATACCATCATCATCTGTGTTGGTGTTAGAGTTGCTCAACACATTATCCTCATTGAATATCAGTGGGATGAGCAAGTCTTCATGTCCATCAAGGGGGGGATGTGGGACCCATAAGTCTTCTAGGAGATCATTGAGCATTGAAACAATGTATCAGGTTACCATTGCATGAGAGAAGGGGATGCTACAAATAAAATTGCCCTTGGCATCACTTTTCAGAGGTACAATAATGTCTTGCTGGAGTTTGTCAAGAAGCAGAACAATTGGTTGGAAATATGGTGAGATGTGCTTGATAATATATGGAACTCAGGTTAGATCTGACTGCATGATGATAGTCTTGAGGATACTCAGCTTGCTTGTATTGAAAAGTTTGTTGAAAGAATGTTCTGAGTCCTTGTTGGGCTTGAGTTTTCCTGATTCATCATAAAGAATGACTATGCCAATGAGAACATAAAAAAAAGACTCCAGGTCATAGAGTTCAGCATGAATAACAGGCTGATTGGGACCTGCCATGACCAGTTCAGAGGACATCCATGACCATGTATCCTGTAGTACAAATTAGCTTGAACAAATTGCAAGAGTTAAAGTTCTGACTGCCCAATGGAGTGGGTTAGCATTATTAGTGGTACATTTGTTTTCAGATGGATTCACCAAAGTTACATCATGGTTGGAGGAGAGTTGAGCAAGTGGGGTCAGCTGAGGGATGTTCTTGGAGCCAATTAATCTAGTATATATGCTATTCTTGACAGCTGAGTCCCTGGGTTGGTTCTGTGGCTCATTGAGTAGATCTGGCAAGTCAGTATTGCACTCAACAAGGCAGGAAGGGGGTAGTATTTGATGAGAGATGAGAATGGCAGCTCAACATGGGGGCAGGGGGGACCATTGATGAAGGTAAAGGGCTGGGAACAATTGGGATTGCATAACCCCAATCACTGAGTATTCTGTGTCATTGGAGGTTTTCAAGTGGTTCATGAATGTGTGATGGTTACTCCATTTGGTCTGTAGGAATGCAAGTAGGAGGTTGACAAGACTGACATCACAGTGTAGGATGCTGGTCCTTTCAAGGGTATCTTTGTGTGCTGAAAAATACCAGGTCAGTCAAGATGCTCTGGACACAGAAACAAGAAGGTGCTTACCTATGACAAAATCCAGGAATGAGACAAGAAGCTCTTCTAGACTTCAAAAATCTGTTACTAGTGAACCTATAGGTTCAATGACTAGGTGGTATAGCATCCAGAGTTGAAATGTACCCTAACTATTGGGGTATTGTTGCAACACTACATGAGCATGATGTGTGGACCTTCCATTCTTGCTGTACACCTTTGTCGTAACTTGTTCATCATAGATAAGAGTTGGAACACCCTCGATTTTGGCTTTGTTCAGGATCCACAGTATCACACCTTCCATAAACTTCCTAAGAGGGTCTACCCAGCAGTTCTTAGCTGCAACATAGATTTTTGGCTGCTCAATATAGCCTGTTAGCTCACTTTTCCACACTGTCAAGCTCCATCTGACTAGGTAGTCAGAGATGAACAGAAGTTTGGTAAGCTTGATCTAAAGGGGTATACTTTGCAGCTCTGTGTGTACATATATCATCAAAACTTTTCATGGCACTTTTTGTTGCCACCTCTGCTTCTCCTAGGTAATAGTAGTGTTGGAGCCAACAATATCAGTTTTTCAAGGTAACATAAAAGCCCAATGAGGATGCATAGGAGTATTTCAGGTGAGTCATGGATGTTGAACTTTTGGTGGGTGCTTTATTCTGATCTCTAATGGAAGAAAACTCACATGTAGGTCATTGTATGGTGTAGCATGTGCTAGTCTGAGTTGGAGTGGCTGTCAAACAAAACAAACTTAGACTTTTCATTATCAAAGTAAATCATCTTGCCTGTGGGGTCAATGTCATCTGCTCACTGGTTAGACTGGCCATGATTAGGGAAGCCAAAGAAGCACAAAACACAGCTGTACTTTTGCTTACTTGATGGCATGATTGTATGCATTGATAAACACCCAGTTATCCTACTTGGGAAACCCTGTCCTTTGTTATGATTCATCCCAATTCTTTTTCCTTCTTGTCATCTTGCTTACTATCATCAGCCTTATCTGATGCTTCTACTTCAATAGAGTGCTCTAGAACATACAACATGTTCATTACACACCCTTATCTCTCTTATCTTTACTTTTCTTTCTTTTCAAACTTTCTTTGCTTAGTTACAGTTGTTCCACAACTTTCCATGACTTTCTATTGCATAGTATATAAGCCTAGATACTTCATCCTTTGTACTCTAGCTTAGTCCTGCTCAATCTTACCTCATTCCTCCTTTGTTCCCCTTATCATAACTTGCTGCTACCTCTTCAGTAGACAGACAAACCTTCAAACCACCTGCTATATGTTCTAGCAAACAAAATCCTTAATCCTTGGGGCAAGTACTTTGTTATCACCTAAGAACTCTTGACCCTATGTTCTAGTTCTTTGAGACTATGCTTGTTCCTACCCAAACCAAGCATAATATCTTTCATTTTGTTTGGATCTTGCTAAGTGGTGGTTGATGTGAAGTCAAGCAATGATCTTAGCTAGCCATCTCATGGGGATGGATTGTGGAGAGTGGTGGATGCCTCTTATAGTTCTCTCACAGCAGAGTGTCCAGATGAGATGGGCCACTTCCAAGATAAGGACTGAATTGTTTTAGACAATTCCAGAAATCTTGCCAAGATAATCAGTGAGTCCAGTAGATAAAATTGCAACTACATCGAAGTTAATTTGGGAAAGAGAGCATAGTAGAATTCTTTCAACCAATATTGTTCAGCCAGAATTCCATACTCAATTCATAGCTACTGTTTTTGGTCAAGCATAGGTGGGCTTTGTGACTGAAGTGAGGAATCAGGTAAGTGGGGGAATGTAGGAAGGTAATGGGAATGAGAGCATGCTGTCCATTTGCCTTGATAGCACACTTCAAAACATGCATCCCTGTTACAGTGCTCATATGTGTAGGATTGCCTTGAGGGACAATATGGAAGTGCTGGATGTAGACAAAAAACTGATCAGTGGACAAGATCCAGAAAATAATCTTCAGCTGGACAACAGAATGACCTTTGAGGCCACTTGCCAGCCAATCACTGTCATTCTGGGGGCTGATAATCACCAAATCATACTAACCATACAAGTTTGTGCCAGTCAGGGGTATTGCATGGAGAGTTTGAGGGGAATCCAGGGTTTTTTTGTGGTACATCTCTTGTTGAACCCATACCTTGTGCCAAGTTTGAAGCCTCCAATCAGTGGCAGACAATGTGTCATGTTCTCCATTGAAAGATTCTGTAACAGAGGTAATGAGGTCAAGAAGCCCAGACTTTATGGTAGCTTCCCCCAGAGACAGCCTCAACAAGGGCTTCATTGCAAGACAAAAAGCAGTTATTGCTGTTGTGAATGTGTGAAAAGGTTTTGGAGCTGAAGGATGAAGTTCTTTGATGAGTTCTTGTAAGATTCTGAAATAGTTGATCATTGAATGTGCTAGAATGAAATACTTGGCAATGGCAAGCTTTTTGTCATCTGGCTCATGGTCCTCATCCTCATTGTTGGGATCTTTGTCAATGTCTGCCAGATGTTCTTCAATATATGTTGTGAGATTGAAGTGATGGCATTTCTCCAGCCAGTCCAGATGGTGGGTAATTTGACTATAATAATTTTGATTGTTTCCCACACAAGCTGGTTCCTTGATCCACAACATGAGCATGCTTGGTGACATCAGCACTCCATTGTATCACCACCCCAGACTCTTCAATACTCAGAATGATGCTCTGTAGCAATTTGAGTTTTGGTATTTGTCAACCATCCCACACACCACTCTATATGATTGCATTATTATGATCATGGAACTCCTACAGCACAGTCACAACCCTTTTGAGAGATTTGGTAGTGAAGATAGGCACTTGTGTGAGATAGCAGAAGTCAACCAAGGGATGAACAGTGATAAGAAACCTCCATGGTGCCTTTCTGGCTATGACACCAATCATATAGCACTGGATCAGATGGTAATCATGGCCAGTCACTTGTTTTAGGTTTGAAATCCCTTTGTCAAACATTTGATACCCTGTGAATGTCAGTGTGAGCATGAAACAGAAATTGATCTCAGCAGACCCCAACCACCTTGATGCACCATTGGATGTCATGGTCCCACATGAACCTAAAAAAATGATGCAGGACCACTGGGACAATGAAGTAGCAAGGCTGCAATAAGAGCCATCCTTTCCAAACCAGGTTGACAACACCATTCAAACCTAATTGTTTCATGGCCTTGAGAAAATCTTTGTAATCATCTGGGGAACACTTTGAACAGACTGTGTGTATTGCATCAAGGATGTCATCTGTAGTATGGAGCTCATGTTGATGAGCATCTCCAAACTGCTTGGATGATGCAATGGTAAATGGAGATACTTTGGGACCAGTTCCTGACAAGAGACTCTCCTTTGGGGTATCTGTGATCCATGCAGTGATCAGGATGAAGAAATAGCACAAATTGCCTGCTGGATCACTCATCATGATGCTGACTCCAGCAACAGTCTTGAGAGGGGCTAAGATGATGTTTAGTGCTTCATGTATCAGCCAATCTTGAAGAAGGCTGTGAATGTGAGCAGTCTTGTGTGTAAATTTTGCAATAGGGAGCAGAGCAATCAGAAAATAAGTATGGAGGAATGTCTTGTAGTGAATATCAGCATTAATGTTGGCAAGGCTGATTAAAAGTGGGTAGGCCATGCAATTGCCACTCATGATAGATAGCTTTGTTTTGTCAGATGCCAACATGACTGACCCCTAGTAAAGTGGAATCTTGAGGTAATTCCTCCTGACAGACAGAAACATGAGTACATAGGTATAATATTTTGTGGTTTGATGTCATGGTGGATGTAGTTGTGCAAGTGGATGTGTTCAAGTCTATGGACCTGTTGAGTAAGTAGTTAGTGCACCTTCAACATTTCATGATTAGTAGCACTAGATGCTTACTAACTGATATCCAACCACACAAACAATGCTTACATTGAGGGATTCACCTTGTGAAATGAGTATATCATAAAAGGATGTTGCCACACTATTGAGGACAAGGGCACAGTATGATGATTCTCTGCCAAAAAATATAGGCTGAGGAAGTCCAGCACCTCTGTGAAGCTTCTGCAAAACTTGGAATTTGTGTTCTAGTGAAGAGGGATCTTTGGCACAGAGCTTAAGTTTGACTACAACATCTTGACTGTTGTGTTGAGATTGTAGCATGATCACATGATACAAGATCACCTAGTAAGATCAGTCTCCCTAGCTCTGGACAACAAAGCTGCAATACAAGCTGTTAAATCATTTCAATCCAAACCCTCACACTACCTGATGGACATCTTCCATGAAGGGCTCCAAAAGGTGCTAGAAAAACACAGTCTTAACCATTTGACCATAAGGTGGACTCCAGGCCACAAGGGCATCCCAGGCAACAAGGAGGCAGATGAGGAAGCAAAAAAGGCAGCTGAAGGTAAAACATCCAACCCACAGAACTTACCCCCCCAGCTACAAAAGCAAACAAGACAAGGGAAAAAATTACTGAGGAGTAAATTGGCAGCAAAACAATAGCTGACAATGGAACTGAAAGATCTAGCCAGGAGGATCTTCACAGAATCCCCCCATGTGGAGTGGATCCACCAGATAGACCCATCACTTCTGTCTCACAAATTTCTACAACTAACTGCTGACCTTCCCAAACAGCAAGCATCATTCTTACTACAGATGAGATCAGGACATGTCCCTCTCAATTTTCACTTACATAGAATTTGTCGCTCACCCACACCCAACTGCCCAAAATGCAATGCACCCAAGGAGATGGTTCAACATTTTCTCTTCTTCTGTCCAGCTTACACCAGGCAACATGAAAGGCTACAACAGAAACTAAAAAACTGCAGCAAAAACCTCTCACAGCTGCTTGGAAGCAAAGACTGCATAAAAACAACTCTAGCCTTTATGCATCTGATGGAAAGATTCAGTGGAACCTTTGGTAATCTTCATCCTCCCCTGAGCAAAAACTGATCACACTGAGAACACAGCACACCACATGACCCAAGCCACAGCAATCACCATCAATCTTGGCAAACAAGCCAAACCAGGACCCAAAGGTCCAGGCAAGAAGGGCAAACAGTGCCAATGCCACCCCAACATCTCTTCTTTTCTTTTCTCTCCATAAACATATACCATCCCACAAACATATAATGTCCATGCCCATGTCATTCACAGAATCATGTAGCCCAAGGGCAAACCACACAACAATACAATATGCACATACAGAACCACACTTACGATATGAACCTTAGCATGTAATGTCTGACAACAGGTGGTGCCTAACTGGACAATAAATGAGGATAACAAAAAAAAAAAAAAACAAGATCACCTAGCTTCACAGAATGTCAGAGAATGTTCTGGAATCCTCTATAGGATCAAGTCGGAAGACTTAGGAACAAACTGAAATCCATAGGATCTAACCAGGTTACAAATCATGCTTACACAATACTGACATTGTCATATTTGAAATAGTGAGCATTATGCTATTGGTTAGAATATGATGGAACATCATAGAATGTACTAGAATGCTTAGTCATTTATTTATTGTTACAAATAAGTACATACAACCTAGCATGTATATAAGGTGGGCTGTAGGCCCAACCTCCCTTTCTTCAGTTCCCTCACGAGGTCAAATCCCCTCAACAACTGAAGTGGTTCAATACTACTATCTTTACTTGTCACACTACCCTTGCTCTATAGCAGAGACCCTTGCTTGTTTGGAGTAGTGCTCTCATGTTATCCTAGTGAGTTACTCCCACTAGAGACTTCTTCCTTGCTGTTGCACTGTGCTGCTACCAAGCATCAAGCCCACACTAGCTCAGTTACTTTGTTTGAGATACCACTACTATCTCAAAATGCTGATGAGATCCTGAGCATGATATACAACCACTAAGATCAGGAGTCAGTGCATGTAGGTCAAATAATATTATCATTTTATCTTTGTACACACCATGTGAGCCAGCACAAAGCAATTCTTTCAATGTGTATCTTCCATCTACACAAACAATATCAATATTCATAGTCAAAGCTGGGTATGCTGAGTGACCTAGGACCAGGGGGTGTTGAACTTTTGAGAGCATTAGAGAAGCATGAGAATGTTCTTCCATTTCACACACCATGGATCACTTTCACCTGTGACTTGAAGAATGACCTCTACCTCATGGTGCATGGGCATTACTAGCATCTAGACTCTAGCTATGTCAACTACAAATGGACTATGGTAAAGTAACCCCCTCTTTTTAATGTGAGTAGTTGGATTAATTGATTAACAGACCATTGCACTTTTCCCTTCCAAATAGATACCATTGAGAACCACAGCACCACATTGCCAACCATCTGTTGCCAGCACAAGGTTGCTAACAGCCAAGAGAAAGGGTATAATGGTAAGTATCTGCCAATCAGAGTTCTCAAAGGGTCTTCAACTCATCACATTGTTCATCAGACAGTTGGAGCGAGAGAGTTGGAGTGATCTTGTCTATTTGCTCCTTGCCATGAGGTGCATTCCTGTTGGGTCAAAGTACATGTATGAACTCATTTTATATTACTCATTAGTTCCCCCAAAAGAGCATCATGTCACAAGTTGTGGCAGGCTTGCATGAAAGCTGTCTTCTGTGATTATTCAGAAATTATCTCAATGGGCTGTGTGGCTTGTATATGTACATTGTATATAAGGTTCTCAAAGGTCAGGACACCTAACCACCTTTCTAGTGTTGCAAACTGACATACAACTTTCTATGACAGGTTGAGGTACTTCTTGATCAGGCCATCACCGCACAACTGCTCCTATTTCTTCAACTTCCCCTGTCACACTCAGTGATGCTTTTGGTTCACAGCCTGTTGTCCTGGTGGATCAAGCTGGCCTTTCTGCTGCTCCTGCATCCACAAGAAGGAACTCTTGCATTCACTGCATCCCTGATCAATATCACAATGGTGTGGTGGATGGTAAGTTTATCTACATTGGCCAGATCAACAAGGAAAGTAGTGGTGAGGAGGATGCTATTCCCGATTGCACCCCTTTCCAGCCTTCTGGCCCTCCCCTTCCTCCTGGACCAGCTCATGCTATGCTGGTTGCACAAACAGCTCCAATTCCCACACATGCCAGTATCAGCCTCACTTCATTGGCTTTGACAATGACTCCTATTGCAAATACCAATGTGACTCAAACTGGCCCTTTGATAGCTGGTGGCAGACTCAGATCCAAAGTGCCACTGACATCCATGGACATTCACCACTTCTTCAAGAAATTTAAGCAGAAGACACAGTATGTAAGGTGTGCCAGTAAGTCACTACTACATTCAATTCCCACAAGTGTTAACTTTGTCATAGGGACCAAGCTGGCCCTAATGGCATACTTGATCATGGTTACTCATTCAGCTTTAATACATCAAACTACTTTCTTCACTTTCCCATCATCAACTGGCATCTACAAGAATACCTTCAGCTCACTGAGGAGAACAGCTGGTCTGTCCAGATTGATGTGGTCCAGAATGCTTTCAGTATAGGCTACACATTCAGGATGCTTCGTGAAGCAATTGAATGAGGAAACAAGATCACCACACTTTCTCCTGCTTCTTGGCCAAATCATGGCAACTCTTTCCCTGATCATTTTTTGCCATCAGGTCCAGGGCCAGAGAAGGACAAACATCTGGTCCCTGAGTACTCTATTGCTGTAATGCATAAGTACTTAGTGAGACTCATCATTGCAGATGATCAAGTACATATATTCATCATTATCTCTACCTTTTTAGTGCTTTCTAACAGCTCCAATACAGTCTATCAATGTCATCAAATGCTCCAAGTTTTGTCAACTGATTCTCCTACTATGCCAAGACCTTTGACATACAGATTTCCCACACCACACTAAACTTTGTGAACTAGTTCTTACAGCATGGCAAGAATATTTCAGGATCATTAAATGGGACCTTGGAGTAAGTTTGCCAGTTTACTTAACCATACTAATCTAATCAAATATACACTATAAAATGCAGCTGGAAAAGTATCATCACTACTGACACCTGGTCAAATACACAATATCATCCCTACATCACAATCATGGTATACTGGATTGCCACTGAAGGTGCTTCACTCAAGAGGAAAGCATCACTCACCATGTTCCATTATTTTCCTGTGTTGCACACTGGCAAAGCTATAGCAAAGGTCATTCTAGAGCTCCTCAATTGCACTAAGGTGACTTTGAAGGTATGCATGACTTTTCATATTGGTTGCATGCTAATGAATATTAACTAGATCAGCCACCTCACCATGGACAATGCTACAAACAATATTGCTGTGATGCATGAACTAGGAAAACTTCTTGAAGAGTGTGACATTCAGTTTGACCCTATTGACTATCATATTCCTTACTTTCCCCACATCATCAACATCTGTGTGACTCACACTGTCAAGGCTTTCCCCAAGGCTGACTTCAGTTCTGTTGCCACTACATGGGTTGGTGCATTCAACAACACCATACACAAAAGAAATTACCTTGAAGCCCTTACTGCAGATCCTATTGCCCTTGGCTGCAATATCATTCATATCATCCATGCATCTGGCCAGTATCAGAAAGGGTTCCACAACACCATTATCAATGGCAATGCCAATGAGTGGTACACCAGCAATCCCACCAAAGTACCAGTGGTCAAGATCCTTCATGATGTCAAGACATGCTGGGACTCAATCTATTTAATGATCAACCAACTCTGTGCTGTTCATCTTGTAAGCTGTTGTCTATTAATCTATTTAGTTGTTGAACTCCTTTCCAGGCTGTTGATAGTTTTCTCTCACTAGCTTGTGGGCCAAATGACAATCTTGCTCAATGCAAGCTCACAGCAATATAGTGGGAGGTGCTACAAGATTTGGAAGTTATCTTGGAGGTAATGTTTTTTCATATGCACAATATCTACTAACTGGAATATCCTAGATACCTCATACTGTGCAACAATGTATGTCAAGCAAGAGCACACCTGTCCTAGGTGCTGCAATCCCTGTGTTCAAGATGTTCATGATGCAGTGGGAGGCGCTGGCTGCCAATGTGCCACATTATGCTCTATACATCAAGGTCAGGCTTGATTGGGCATGAGACTATTATCAGCACATGGGCCAGACATGCACTTATGTGATTGCAATGTATAAGTCTTGTTTACCCTCCAACAATGTTTGTCAACTCATTGCATGATAGTCATTGATCCTACTATACAACTTTGTTGGATAGATCAACACTGGAATGGATGTGTGGCCACAAAAGCAAGAAAAGATATATTAAAAATTGTATGTTTATGAGCAGCTAATTTTTTATACATTTGCTAACAATGGCTAAAGATAATAGAGTACCAAAATAATTCTGTGAAACAGGCCATACCACAGACCTCTGAAGCTGCTGCTGTAGGGAACTATGGTTCCCTAGGTTTATATCTGGTTATTCCTATGCCAGGGACTGTTCCTCAGGATATTTATCACACACTCCACTTTGCTCTTCATTGTCAAGTATGTTCCACATTCTTCTGCCATTGTTCCACACTATCCCACATGTATCCACATTGACTTCCACTTCTGCTTTTTGTTGGACTTGTTTACATTGTTTTGGACTTCCTTTCTACTCATTCATATGCATTCCTATATGTCTGTTATGCCTTATTTTATCCTTCCCCTTCCTTTATGTACACTACTTCAATCTTAAGTCTTGGGTGTGCCCAGACTATAAAGGATTGTTGTTAGCATTTCAAATAATCTATCAAACTTGGACTTGATCATATTGGATTGCTCACTCAGAAATCATCTCCACCTATGCCTATTGCCTTGTACTTTGTAATGCCTTGCCATCACCATCGCCATTGTCTCTGCCTCCTCTGCTTCTTCCAATTTATCTGCTTTTGAGCAGATCATCCTGGACTCACCCAAATCATCCTAAACTCATCCAAAACACTGTTTTCTTGCTGGGAATGCCTCTCCTCTTACCCTCCCTCATATCCTCTTCCCTTCAGAACCTCTTTAGGGACAAACCTATTGCACCCCTATCATGCTGCCAACATCTTTAGGCAACAAACTATCTTTACAACTGGAGCCCACCACAAGGGGTTCTACAGAGTCTATGAGGAGATCTCTGAGGCCTACTGCCCAGTACATTGAGCTTGAAAATTTATGTGCACAGTTTCAAAATCTGAGTATCTCTGAAGATTCCCAGTTTCTAACCTCCATCTCATCTCAGCTCACCTGTCATAATGTTGATCATCTGCCAGAATATTCCTTATCATCTGACTTAACACCCTTATCCTGTTTAGGTATCAATCATCCTGTTGATCCAGCTCTAGACCATTTGGAGCTGTTGGACTTGATCCCACTGTCTCAGTTGGGTGTGTATCCTAGCCCCCATGATTCTGCACCTCAGACACCTCTGGCTCCAACTTCTCCTGTTCACTCTGACCTTGGCGAGAATTATATTCTTTCCTTGGGCATTTCCAGTACTACTGCACATGCGATGCTAGGAGGTCATTCACCAGGTGCGATGCATTTGACCCTTCCGGAAGTGCCTTCAGAAGTTCCTAGTTTCAGCATATTTGCTATCCCTGGAGGTTTCATCCATTCCTCACCTCCACAGAATATTCCTTCACAACCGCTTCACCTTTCACCTTTAATCCTTCCTTCAGCAGAAGCAAGGGGGGGACCCACTTCATGCACACCACTTGTCTCACCCAATTCTCTGCCTGTGGATAACATGCTTCTTGCCAAGGAAATACTCCCTGCTGAACTCTTACCATCTCAGTCACCTTTATCCTCTGGACCTTTACCACCTCCATCATCATCATTATCATCATCCACTTCTTCCTCTCACAGTTCTACCCCTTCTTTATCCTTTCTCTTTGAACCTACCCATGCTTTAAATCCTCTGCCTATTCCATCTTCTGCTTCCAATCTGCTTCCTCCCATTTGTCCTCTATTGCCCCAGCAGAATCCTCTGATGGTGAATCCCCAGTTCCAGATGCCTCTTTGAGGAGCCCAAAATGTGCCCAAGTTTGATGGGAAGACTCCATCTCATCTTCTGCACTACCTCAAGTACATCAAGTTCCTAAGTACAACTGCTGGACTAACTGCTCACCAACAGATTGAGGCTGTGATTTGTTATGTAGATCTCAATGAGGCTGAGGTTTGGGAAACCTTACCCAATGCATCCACTGTGAATCCCAACTGGGATGTGTTTGTTGCTGCAGTTAAAACATTGTATCCTGGATGTGAAGGAACTAACCATTTTTGTCATGCTGATCTCCAATATCTTGTTCAGGACAATTGGACTAAAGGGATGTGCAGTCAAGATGATCTTGGTGAGTATCAGCATCACTTTATGCAAATTGCTGTGCATCTCAAGAATAACAGTAAACTATCTGATGAGGAGCATGACTTGCTCTTCTACAAAGGGTTCACTCCCAACATCAGCAATTGGATCCACTACCATCTTGGCATTGTCAAGCCAGACTGGCATCCCAGTGATCTGCTGCTGATGGTAGATGTTATTTCTGCTGTTAAATTCCTGCTAACCAGATCTGCCCTTTGTTCTGCAGTGCCACTTTGGCAACCTGTATATCCACAGTTTGCTCCCACTGTGCAGTCTACTGCTTCACCATCTCTGCAACCACAGCTGCATTCTAGATTACATGCTAGTGGAAGTCTGGAGTTGGGTACCACTGCTCTTATGAGTGGGGGAGTACAGATCCACCCAAAGCCAGAGGTGAACATGGTGACTGCTAATGCTAACCAGCAACATTATCCAACAAATCAGGTGTTTGACATGGATTGCTGATTCTGTGGCAGTTATGGTCATGGAATTGGGAGTTGCACAGTCTGTAGGGAGTATCTCAACTCTGGCTGTGCTTCTTGTGGTGCAAATGGTCACATTCATATGCCAGATGGGAGTCATATTCCCTGCATTCCTGGATGCACCCGCTTGATTGGACTTTCTGGCTGGCAACAATACCACTGCCTCTGCTCTGCCTGCTCCCTCAGCTTCTACCCCTGTGTGCAATCCTCCTCCACATATGACTGCTGGTATCCTTGCTGTTTTGTATCCAGAAACTCCTGCTATCCTCAACATTGATCCTTCTGCATTCATGATGACTATCTCCAAGTCCAATGACAAATCCCTGCCTGTTGTCTTGAGTCATCTAGATTTTGAGCCATTCTTGGTGCAGGCTTGGGCTGCCTATCAGGCAGATAAGGCTAAGGATGGCAAAGAAAAATGGGTTTGCTTTGATGGTGTCCATCTCCTGCCTTGTCTGTCTCATAATGCTGCTGCTGAGGAGATTATATCTCCAGAAGTCCAGGAGGCAGCCAAAAAGGCTTCCTCCACTCATCCTCTGACTCCTCTGGTTCCATCATTGATGTCTACCACTCATGCATTTACTCCTAAGCCTTCTGCTACTATGTCCTCTCCATCCCCTTCTTCATTATCTGCACCTTCTACCAGTTCCTGTCCTACCACTCCTATCCCCCCTACTTGTTCTTCCAATTCCTTCCTTCCCTCTTCTACCCCACAATTTAAGTATTCGCATCTGCTCAAGGATGAATCTGCTCTGAAGCAGGTTCTTGAGAAGGTCCTTGCCACTAGCATCCTGGCTCTGGTCAAGTGTCAAGTCTGGTTCCTCTGGGTCTTTGGAGGTCAGATATATACACAAGGGGTTGGAGGTTGGAGGTGGAGCAGATGAATGGAGGGGTGAAGATGGCAGCTTCAGATAATGGCCTGTGTCCTTGTACTAACCCTGTCCTCATATTTCAGAGGGTGGAGTTGGACAGAGATTGATGATAGTGATGAGCTACCAAAGCAGAGAGAGAGGAGAGAGAGAGGTGGTGAAGGAGAGACATGAGAGAGAAGATCAGGAGGAGACTTAGTTGATTTACAAACTGAGGAAAGTCCTCAGCAAAGTATGAGACTAAATACATGAGAGTGGAGGCTATGTTAAGGGTAGACAGAGCATGGATGTGACAGAGTACATAGGGCCATATACTTGTGGCACATCATGCTAGTAACATCAGGGATGGTGGAGTACGACAAAGGGATAGTGGAGTGCAATGACAGGGAAGGAGATGGAGACAGGGATTGGACAGTTGCCAGCAATGGCAACTGATCATAAGATATAGATGGAGGATGAAAGAGTGTGAATGGGAAAGCAGAAACAAGAGATCAGAACATTGACAAAGCAGAGGAAGGCAGACATGTCACCTGAAGGTAAAGGAGGGTGGTGGATAGGGGCAGATGTGATTAGGTGAGAGAGCAAAGACATGGGGCATAACATCAAGGATTTGTTCACTGTTGCACTGGAGTTCCACAAACAATTGCAGGAGCTTACCATAGTTAAGAGAGTTGCAGCTAACCTTGTTCAGATAAATAAACTATCCAGTTATGATCCATGTGCTATTGAACAAGAGTTTGGCAATCAGATGTTGAAGAATGAGGATGGGCTCATTGTTGCACATCATACTCTTCCACTGTGGTCTATCAAGGCCACAGTGATTGGTTCTAGCATTCCACTTGCCTGTGTGCTGAACTCTGGATCTGAGCTCATTGCCATGCCCAAACAGGTTTGGAAGTGACTCGGAAACCCAATCCACCCTGACCACATCATACATATGTCCTCCACAAATACCAATACTGACACTACTCTGGGTGTCATGGAAGACCTTGTGCTTGACTTCAGTGCTGGTGAGGTTTGCCTCCAGGTCCAAGTTGTTGCCAGGGCCAACTTTGACACATTGCTTGGCCAACCTTTCCATTGCCTCCTAAGTGCAACTACTGATGATTTCCCCAATGGTACACAGAATATCACACTTCACAACCTGAACATGGGCATCACATATAAACTACCAACACACCCATGGACAGAGGGTTGTCCATATTCCAAAAAGGGCATTCACTACCAAAGCCATCAGTCCATTGTGGAGATGGGTTTTTAAGTCTTGATGATCTGCCTAATGGATATCTCATCCAACGATGTCTCATCATTTTCCACATTATCACTATATGTCTATCTGTGTTCCACTGATTGTTCCTCCTCTATCTCCATCTTATCTGTCTCCACATCTCCATCATCATCTGCTTCATCTGTTGTGCCTTCACTGGGAGCACCCACATGCTTGGGTCCCATTTTGTCTTCATCCTTCTATGATTATCTTTCTTCTTGCTGCTCTGCAGTTATCTCTGTGACTTTATCTGCCCTTCATTCTTGTCTTGATTTTAATATTGTCTGTCATGTGTTGGCTTACAAACCTGTTGTGAAAAAGGTCTGCTTGGTAGTGGCTCCTGTTGACGAGGAGTTCTGCATCACTCAATGGTTGCCTGATGATCTGCTTGCCAGACTCATGCCACTACCCACTCTTCCTCCTGACTTCATTCCTGGTATCTGCTTCAACAAGGAGTGCACTGACACTTTAGATCTCAACCCTGCAAACTGGCTTTGGCTGGAAGAGTGCAAGCTGGTGCAGTGGATTGTCCATGAACATGAGATGGCCTTTGCTTGGGTCGCTACCAAGCAGGGTTGTCTTGATGAGCAGTACTTTCCTCTGGTCAAAATTCCAACTGTTCCATATACATCCTGGATCCTCTGAAACATTCTGATTCTGCCAGCAATGTGGAATGACACAGTCCAAATCATTAAGGACTGCATTGCTTCTGGAGTCTATGAACCATCTATTGCTGCCTACCACTCCCACTGGTTCTGTGTTCTTAAGCAGGATGGCAAGAGTCTCTGACTTGTCCATGATCTCCAACCCCTCAACACTATAACCATCTGCAACTCATCCCTCCTGTTACGCGAAGCGTATCTCGAGTGGATCAAGACTATGTCAAAAGACTTACCAACGAGCAGGACACTCACGAAGAGGTACAACTCAGCTCGAAGGGACGAAGAGACGAAGGACCACGCCAAAGAGGCGGACTAAGGACTTAAGGAACTGAGGAACTGAGGGACTGAGAGTGACTCAAGAATACGCTAGATTGCGCAGATCGAGAATAGAGTACATCATTGTACACGAATGGACTATATACTCATCAACACGTAAGCGTAGAATGTCTTGGAAGATGAAAGAACAAAGGACGCGTCAGTGTCAAGTAAGCGGGAATGAGTAAAGGTAGAAGGACGCGTCAGCGTCAAGGTAAGCGGGAAAGAGTAAAGATGGAAGATGCGCAGCATCAGGAAGAAAAGATAGACTAACCAAAAAGGTGTGCATGAGGCACTCTATAGAAGTAAGAAGGCGAGTGAGGGAAGTAAAGAGTAAGAGCGAATGAAAAGAAAAGGACAACCGTAACACCTCCCTCCTTTTGTCAAGCGATTTGTGAAATCCTTTGGTGGGTATGCTGTTTATGGCATGCTCGACCTCTTTGCTGGTTATGATCAGTGTCCACTTCATCCAGACTCCAGGGACATGACTACATTCAGCAGTCCTCTGGGTCCTCACTGTCTCACTACTGTTATGATGGGTTACACTAATGCAGTACAGATTTACCAAGTGGATATGTCCTTTATCCTTCAGGACAAGATTTCATGGTATATGTGTCCATTCATTGACAACCTTCCAGTCAACTCAATGGAAACATATTACCAATCATCCAATGGTACATATGAGACACTTGCTGACAATCCAGGTATACAATGCTTCATTTGGGAGCATTTACATGTCATCCATCACATCCTCCAGCACCTCCAGAATGTCAGGACCACAGTTTCCACTAAGAAGTTTGTGCTTACTGCACCCAATGCTACCATCATGGGACACAAGTGCACCTTCAAGGGCCATGTTCTGCACAAGGCAAAAATCCAACAGCTTTCCTGGAGTGAAGAAGGATATTGGCTGACATGAATGGTATTGTCCTCTGACAAAAAATAATGAGTGTGGGTGTTGATGTAGAGACTGTACATGAGACTCACTGTATGGTCACCAGTTCCTATGGATTTGGATTGATCAGGCAGAAGAGTGGTTGCATAGTCAAAATCAATGAGAATGCTGTGATGCAACTCCCCAGCCTCAATCATTCAGCACCTTTCTTCTTCCCATTGAACAAGTTTCTGCTGGTGTGTCTCCTCTTCCTGAATCATGTTTTTGCTGACAGGAAGTTTTGGGTGATAATAAACATTTGCAGGGCTTGTATCACTAACATCAATCTCACCTTTTCTGTCTGAGTTGTAGTAATGTCAGAGTCATAGTATGTACATCATGATATTGTACAAGCTAATATCACAGTGGAGGATGTGAAATTGAACAAAGAGCTTCTGATGAACTAGGGATAATCTTAGAAGATGAGCAGGTAACTTGGTGGTGGATGTACCATCAAGGATATCAATCAGGATGCTAAGGTCTTGGTTGATATCTTGTGCCCTCGGAAGCTTTCCCATGATAGGAACAGACATAGTCCTAAGCTTTAGTGGCATGTTCATGGTGTTATATGTCACTGCATGCTGCCAAGGTATTGGGGGACTGTCCATAGCCGTGCTCTGGATATTATGGCTGCCACCACAAATGGTATTCTATGCACTGCTTAAAGACAAGTGTCTCATGACATGAATCAACAAAAAGTACATTGCACTGACACTAAGCAAGAGATAATGCATAAAAAAACTTCTTGTTCCAGTATTTGTTCTGCCAGAACTCATTCAATGGATTCATCTCTTTACTAAACATGAAATAAGGTGTGCTGGGGAATGAATGTGATGCAATGGGATGATGTCTCTGGCTCAAGTTTCATTCCTTCTGATCACACATTTGAGTATATGCATGCCAGCAGCACTGTCAGTTGTATTGGATGATGGAGGAGGGGAAGCAGCATTGAAGTGTTGAATATATGTGAGGAAAGTCTGACTGTGAAGGACACAAAAAATAAAGTGAATCAGATAAATGGGTTCCATTGGATAATTTGATTCTTCAGGGTGGAGAAGACCAACATCAGGTCAGGGATGGCAGAAATTGCATGGCCTTGAAGGGCTTGGTTGTTAGTAACATAAACTTGAACAAGTGATTGGAGGTAATTGGCTTGTTGAAACTGAATGAGTGTCACAAGGAAGTTGGCTCTAGGTGCCTTGTGCATGGTGCTTGGAATCTCAATGATCAGCATTCTCTGATATGCAATATATGTCAACCTGAAATGTAAGTCTGGTGAGGTACACTGCACAAGCTAGAGTAAAGACAGCTACCTAGTGACTCACCTAGGGATTCTGATCAACTTAGCTGAATGTTCCTTAATCACTGAGGTGAGAATGAAGTAATCATCCAAAAACATGCCAGAGAATTCCTGATGATAAGGGGTAGTGTCAGCAAGCCATGAATATTATGAAATCCTCACCTGGATTTCCTTGTTGAGGTTCTCTGGGAGGGCATGCAATATTTCAGAAGATACTCACTTGAAAGGGATCATAATGAGGGGACAGACGAAAACTTCAGCATATGAGTATATTTGTCCATGGCCACTTCATGAATTTAGGAGGCATCTTTGGCTGTATGTAAAGTGTTTGAGTTGATGTTCTGGATCAATATGGGTTGAGATCACGACATGAAAAATGTGGTGGTGGTGCTCACTATGTAATTGACCTCATCCCTGGAAGGCTTAATGTGCTTTTGTGGTAATGTACCTCATTGGGTTCCTGTCAACTCTTTCAGAGATGGCAAAAGGAAGGTTGTGATGTTAGGAGACTGAAGGACCTGGAGTTGGGACAGTTCAAGTGCAGAGGAGTGCCTTGGATACTTCAGTCAAGTGAAACAGGCAGAATGTGAATCACTGACCTGGAAACTCAAGGAGTAAGTATGTGCATAGGAGATGCAGTTTGCCACAGTGCTCAAAACTGGCATGAGGAGAGGAAGGGATCAGTCTTTTACTGGTTCCTCAGACCTACTTAAGACATGGTGATATGTGCCACACTCTGTTCTTGATACCAGGGTGTGAGAAGCTCAGCTGTCATAGTAAATGTTGGGGTCTATGTGGTACTTGCTGAGTTAGCTTCAAACAGTGGCATTGCCACCACCAACCCTGGGAATGTGGAGTTGATGAACCTCCAATTTATCATCAAAGTTGTTTACTTCCCCACCCAACTTGAACCCTGGTGACCACAATATTTGCCCCATTCATGAAACCAATCCCTGCCAATTCCAAAGTTCTTGTTCTGATTTGTGTCGATGGTTGATTCAGGATCAAAGAGTTACTTGGTTCTGGCACATATGGTACATATTTTACTTTTGTCCTCATCCAAGTGGTGTTACAGCAGCAAAAACTTGCAGGATGTGTCTATAGGGCCTTTAATATTTTTATCAATAAGTCATATACCCTTAAACTTGAGCTCTCAATTGACAGAGGTTGGTCTGTTGAGTGTGAATACAAGATCCTCAGCTCTCTTGCCAGCAGTGATGGTATTCCCCACATTTACTGGTTTGGGTGAGAAGCCAACTTTGATGGACTAGTCCTCAACCTCCTTGGCCCCTTGTTGCAAGAACTTATTCATAAACACAAAGCACTCCATATCTGCACTGTGGTTCATATTGCAAATCAGCTGGTAAGTTTCCTCAAATTCTAGACCAACATTTTTTATTGATTTCTCCAGATCTCTCATCTTCAACATATATATGACCATGGTTTTATCCATGGCGATATCAAACCACAAAACATCCTGGTCAGCCTCAAGGAAGATGCTCACACAATTTTTATTATCAACTTCAGCATCACAAAACATTACTGAGATCCTACAACTGGCAACCACCTTCCATTTCTGCATGCTCACCATTTCACTGGTACTCCCACCTTTTCTTCTATCAACAGCCACCTAGGGGCCCAATTAGGATGCTGTGATGATATTGAATCACTGGCCTACATCCAAGTGTATTTATTGTATGGTTCACTACCCTGGTTGGCCAGTTGCTGTAACTCCTTGTCCATTCTTGAGCTCAAAAGGAAGATACCTGTCAAGCAACTCTGTTGCAGATTACTTTAGGAGATCACAACATTTTTCACTTATTCACAAACACTTTCCTTTGCTGAAGAGCCTGACTACAATTACATATACTCACTATTCCTCTAGATCAGCACCAACCATCAAGCTTGCCACATGTCATGTCAGACTTGTGCATTGATCTGCCCTTGACCACTTCACCTGGCTCCTTTTCTGCACAACCTCACCCATCAATCAATCTTCATCTGGTTCTGGTACTTTCCCTGAAGGTCATCCAAGTGAAACATGTTGATACAGTCGATTAGCACTTCCAACCAGAAGCCCCTATTCCAGAAGAGGAAGTTCTGGTGGCTCCTATCTCTGGAAGTTCTGGAAGTGGAAGCACTGGAAGAACAATCCCAAACCAGAAGTACTTGACATCAAGAAATGTTCTAGGAATACTCCAAAAGTGAAGAATCACTTAGGAAGTAAAGGAACAATTCAGGGATGTCATTGGGATGTCATCGGAAGAGTTATTGCAAAATAACATAACTCCTTCAACTGTGCATGATATCAAATAGGAGCATTCTTCAAGAATCAGCTTCATTTGTACTTAGAATATAAATACTGTATATTTTGTAGTAGATAAAATAGTGCAATAAGACTTTATCTTTTGCTCTCTTAACACTCACTCTTCAATCTGGAACTCTTCCAAGTTCCATTACTCCACTGAGTTTAAACTTTGCTTAAAAACAGTGAGTCTCATACTGTCTCCCTTTTATTTGTTGTACTGTGCACTACAAAGAGAGAGTACATATAGTACACTAGCCACATAACTATTCCCACTCTCTTTAGGTTATGAGCCCTGCCTAGATCAGCTGGGAACTAGAATACTGTCTTAGATATATTCCTGAAACATGTCCCAAATATACAATTCCTCCTTTGAGGACATTCCATCTTTGGTATTTGTTTCTCTCACCTGATCCAAGGCAATAGCAGAGCTCAAGGCTCTGTCCCTCTGCATAAGGAGCTCCATAGGGGATGAATCCCTTTTGGAAGTTTTGGGCCACAATTTTGCTGTGTGGACCACAGCCCATATCTCTAATAATATTGGATGGACAGACAAGAATACATCAATTACACTAGCATTAAATGGGGCAGATGTACAAGAAATTTCACTTTCTTTTCTACTTTCCAATACACAAGTGGATTCTGACCTATGACATGTAAAGATTCATCTTCCAGATAATCCCTATCAGACTGTAGAGATAACAGATATTGCACTTGTAAGTACACCTATTCCATCCAATCTTCCTTCCAGCATCACTATTCCTTCCAGTGGAGTCACCACCAACTGGGAAGAACCAATTGGTGCTCGGACTACCTATCCAGTTGATAATCATCAACATTTCTGGCTTGGTTTCATTCCAGATGATTTTTCTGTTTCAAATTCCTATTGTGGAGGATGGACCTTGCAATGCCTTATCAGGCATCAAGAGTTCTTAAACTGTTACGGACCTTCTACCATTCCACCTTATTCCACTTCTCCTCACTCTGTTGCTGCTACTTCTGGTAGTCCATCACCAACAGAAGACACAAGGGGTAAGGACCAGCAAACATCTGCTGAGATCCATAATGATGAAGGGATATTCATTCCTCAGCCACCACCTCCTCCTACTTGTAGCTCTAGCGACCAGCAAAGTTCTGCTGAGAATCAATATCAAATGCCAGAGGTAGGATCACCTATGGTGATATCACCATCTTCTGCTGAGGTACCTGCTCCTGCAGTTATCCCTCATCTGCCTACTCCTCCTATACCTCATTGGGTTTCACCTCCTTCATCAGGTTCACCACCCCAGGTATTAAGATTTCAACTTCCTATCTGTCATCAGCTGGCACATTCCATTCTGGAGTGTTTTAAACACAATCTAGTTGAAGCTGAACCATTTCAAACTATCTTCTCACATTGTCCATCTCTACCTCCATGTTCCATTCCAAATCAATTTTCAAACTTCCAATCCCTTCCAGTGCTGATACCTTCTGAACAGTTCTGAACTGGTTCTGGCTGAGAAATAAGATACTTCATTCCATCTTGTCCTACTTGTTCCTCTCCTCCAGAAACTTCATCTACTATTCAATCCATTTCCAGTGATGAATGTGCAGAACATGTCCTCACAGACCTACTCTGAGAACTTGGAGTACAGCCCAAACCTACAATCTCTGTGCCCCCTCTAACATCTCTATCTACAAGAGGATTTCCAGATGGTGAAATTCAGCTACACACCAGTCATGTACAACGACACCATTCTGGAGTATCCAGTTCTGGTCCAGAACCAAATCACTCATCCTCAAACTCCAGTTGTACTAACAGGCACAATGCCAATATTCCACAATGACAAAGAGCACCCACATCTTCAGGAATCATCTCCTCTAATCCTCAACGACCAACAACTGAACCAAACACCATCCACATCCCTACCCAACTTCCTGTCAGGACCAATAATGAGGTTCCCTGAACTGGTCTATGACAAAGAAATTGGCAGGCACATTCCTTTTGGACCCAAGGTTCCAACTCCACTCCATTCACAACAACAAACTCTAGTTACAATTGACCATTGTAACATAGAAACACCAGAATGGAAGGAACATCTGGAAGACATTGCAATCCCTGCTCAGGACATAGTCTGGGTACAAGCTCCCAGATTCCTACTGCATCTACAGATTCTGCTCAATGCAGTGCAAGATTTTGGTCTTGACTATGCTCTCACCAACACTGACAGACATGCAAGCTTTTTCGAGATCAACATGAGGATATTAGATCATGAACCCAGTGATGCTTCCAAGTACAAGGATCCTGGACTTCCAGTCATGGGACCTATAATCTCTGATTCATTGTATCATGGTGAACGATTACATGAATGGTTGGAAGCATATGGTTGGGCCACTCCAGTTTGAAGCTATGAGAACACTCCTCATTGTCTGGTTCATGGTCAAGGATACAAGATTTTTTCACAGGACACAGATGAGTATGCTTGGATTTGAAAGATCCAGGAAACTGGTACTCCAAATTTTATTTTTGATGAAGTCATTGGAAAATGATACTATGAATGGGATCACACAGGAGAAGCTACTCTGGGACTTTGGTTTGAAACAGATGATGAACTTCCTTACAACACTTTTGACCAGGACTATCAGCTGATTGAACAGAACTATTGGATGAGTGACTACTATACTCAATGGGAAAAACAAGACGTTCTCAGGATGTTCCTATCCAATGCCAATGAAACAAGGAGTTTGACAAACACACACATGGTGCTTTTCACCAAAAATACCCTATGTACACTTTCATGGCTCAACAGCTCTCTAATGCATATTGGCAGAACTACAACTCCCACAAACACATTGCTTTATACATCAATAGATCAAACCACCTGGATATCAATAGACAAACTGTTCAAAGGCAGGCTGATAAATTCTATGAAGATTTGCAAGTAGAATGTGCCCATTACCAAATCACTCAAGAAACCATCCTCATCAAAACTCAAGAACTCATTCACTTCTGAGAAGCCAATGAATTGGCAAGACATTGGATTCTACAGCTTAACACTGAGCTTGAAGCTGCAAGAGGGCTAGTCTGTCTTTGAAAGAAACCACCCACAACAAGCTCAAGCCATAGAAGAAAAGCTGCATGAGTTTCTAGAGCCATTGCTGATGAAATGGCCACCACCAGTCTCTTACAGTGTTCAATATGCCAACAAAAAATAATATCTTGTCAGTAGAAAGCATTTTTCAAGAAACACTTTCTTCAATCTAGCCCTTTCTCCTGGTCCATCCATCATCACTGTGTACTGTTCCTGTACTAAGTTTTATTACTTCTGGGACTTTTCTTCCAATACTGTTATAGAAAATTAACATTAGTGGCACTCAAATAAATTATTATTGAACATTTGTTGGACATTTATTGGATTATGGTGGGGCTATACACCGCACTCAAAACACATTGTAATTGGAGGTAAGCTGGTTGGAGTCTGAAAAATAATGCCTGCCTCCTGCTCCCTTCACCACTCTGCAAGACTTTACACTCTGACCAACACACCGATTAGGACAATATCAATGTCTACCAATAGCTGAACATCTTGCAAGCCTTCCAATGCACGCAGAGCTGGCCCTCCTCTTCCTCAGGCTCAAAAGAAACAATGTGGTCAAGGTAAGGCAGTAACTGCTGTAACACCTGTAGAATCCAGTCCATCCACTTCAACAGTGCCACCCAAGAAACCTTCTGTGCCTTACATCATATGGGAAGGTCTGCACACTGCCTTACTCATCAACTGGATCTTGAGTCATCCTGACGATTGACATGCACTTGTTCATGACGGTCAAAATATCAAAGCCCCCAGAAAGAATAAGAAGGAAGTTGCCACTATCATTGCAAAGGTCATCTTCGAAGCTGATGAGGAGCATCGCTCCTTGTATGCAGCAGACACCAGTAAATATGTAACATCTGTCACTAACCATGTCAATACATGCATATTAATTTTGCCATTTGATGAGCTTGTCATATATAATATTACAGGTTGAGATTGAAGTATCATGAGCACCATGCTCAAATGAAAAGTACTGGGAGTGGAGTTATACTGGTAGATGACAATCTACCCAGTAATGAAGGGGAGGAGAGACCAGCACAGGCAGTGAATCTTCTCGGTATGCATTTATTATTTAACCTATCATCTACATCTGATATCCTTGTAGAGGAAATCATTAGAGTCTTTCTGCACTACAAAGAACTTGATGAAATATGGCATAACATTCCCACACTGGATAGTGAAACAATTTCATCAAAGCCGAACATTAACCACTCAGAAAGCCTGCTTGGGATCATCCAGACAAAGGTGGCCAACAAGGATGCAGTATTCAATTTTGAAGGTGGTGTAACTATCAAAGGTGAAGAGCCTGAGGGGGTGAGGATGTCCCAATGGACATGGACCTGCAGGACAAAAGTATGCTTGTTCACAACATCAACCAAGTCACACCATCTCACAACAATAAAGTGCCCACTTGCATTGATGATGAGATGTTAGATGATACTCCCCAGGATGGGAGTGTCCAGGTACACCACATCCCTCCTTTGTATGGCTACTGATATATTTTGATCAGTCAGCCATTGGATGCTCATCAAGAGCCTCAACAGCCCATACCATTCTCTCTCAGGTCTAAGGGGAAGACACTGATGTGAGACAGGCAAAGCACATTTGCCCTTACAGCCGTCCAGCTAGTTTTTCCACTTCTTCAGCCTCTGGCAGCCAAGTTACTTCTTTGGCTGCAAAAGAGACCCCAGCCTCTGGGAGTCCACTTGGCAGTCAACTCAATTCGAAGCTTGAGAAGCTTGAACAGCTTGGTGAGAAACTCATCATGGCAGATCCATTGGTCCCCTCAAGAAGATCTAGGAAATATACTGCAGCAATATGCCAGCAAGAGCTGGATAACCAACATGCTGAGCTCGAGTTTAGGAAATCCAAATTTGAACAAGAGGAAAGACTAAAGCTGCTAGACATTGAGCTGCACAAGGAGGAATCACACAAGATTGCCCAGCAGATCGAGCTGACATGGATCCAGATGCAAATGCAACAATGGCAAATAATGGCAGCTGTTGTTTTGCAAGTGCAAATGATGCCTGGCCAGGTTACTTCTGGATTATCACTTGGTGTCACTCCCTCTGCTCCCAGTACATTTCCTGGGCTGCCACTTGCTGGTCCTTTGATTGCTCCTCCTTTGAATCCATCCACTACACCGGCTATCTCCCTGGCAATATCCTACCTTTTGTCATCATCAACTTTTGTGCCATTTATCCTGTCCACTGCTCTTCCTGACCTGCCTGACATGTCCTCCAAATCTGGCCAATCCTGTCCTGTGGAATAGGTGTTGTTTTATTAAATGTGCATGTTTTTTTTTTCACTGTCATTCATTCCTTATTACTCCTGCTTTTTCAGACTGTATCTGCATCAACAATACCTGTTGTACCACTGGATGTAGCTTTTTCTGCTGCAATTATACCTATACTTTCTATTCCTCTCCATCATTCATGATATAATCTTCTCTTCCCAGTGCCACAAATAGATTCTGCATCAACTTCACACAGAATCATTGCCCTGGCACACCCACAGGAACCACTGCCACAACTTGCTTGACTTTGTGGGATATTTCGCTCACCTCTGCCCATGCCCAGCCCAGTGATGTCTCTTTCCTGTTTAACTCTTTGAACCAGATTATCATGTTGTGCAGGATAATACAACATTGGATCCAATGCATGGCATACTTGATGTCCTCATGAGTACAGATCTGCAAGCACAGTTCTTGCAGTGACTGAAATCATCCCTTCAGTGCAGCAAAGGTGTGTTCTACACATATGTGAACCTATAGAAGATCGTAAGTTTTTTTATTTTATTTTACATAGCAACTTGTACTGACTTTTGACAAGTAATGGTTATAGAATTTTTGTGGCCACGATAATGGCCTACTGTGCATCGCTTTGAACAGTACTACACACCACTCGTGTGTTGGGCATGCACTATTGGCCCAGATCCAGTGACCATCTGGAATTAATTCCAGTTCTTGCGCTAACTGTGTCCCTTGAAAAGCATATGTGTCATGGATGCTCCCAGGGTGTCCTAACCCGTAATTGACAACCAAAAGGTTACACAGCACCACAACTAGCTACCAACACCAGGTGTCAGCCTCTAGTTGACCAATCCACTGTGTTTCCTTCATGCCTGACAATTCATTGAATAGCGCCATTTTTGATCAATGAAGATATTGCCATAAAGTGAAGGCTTCGTGAATAGATTGAACGTCGAACTGTCTATGGCAAAAATACCCCCCCTCCAGGCCTTGCACAATCACACCTCAACAAACATGTGTGCACACTCAGCATCCCATGTGTTGGTGGCAGGAATGGAGATGAAGTCATTGTGCTGGGTGAGTATAGCAACCATCACATGATTCATACAATTTATCACCAATCCAACAGACACCCCCACCCATTGTGCAACATCTTGCATAGACACTGCATTCCCATAGTGGCCAGCCCAGTTTAGGAAGATTGTGAGCTGGATGGTGACTGGGAGCTGTGCGTGGTTTCTCCTGGATTTAAAGATGTTGTGATCACTAATTTGATCTGAGATGCAGTCGAAGATGTCAGGATGTACTCAGAGTTTGTGATGAAAAAGATGGGGGTGAAAATCAGCAAAGTGCTGAAGCAAGTGAAGTTGTGGTGCACACATCTGTGGTATATGTTCCTGTAAGGTATGGGTGAGCTGCACCTCATCCCTGAACACCCTAATCACCTCCAACAGCTCCTGGAATTGGTATTCCCTGGTTATCACCATTTCTGTCAAGTTAACTGAATCAGAATTGCTGTCGGTATCAAAGAGGGGGGTGATGGGCCTTGGAGGCATTATAAGTATAATGTCGTCAAGGTCACTATTGGATGATTCATCAGAAGATCCTTCCAGCTGTTGATGCAAGTTTCTGATCCTCGCCAGCAGTACTTTATATTCTAATTGCTCTAGTGCTGAAAGGATGGTCTTTTTCCACAATGGCTAAGGCATGGGGATGGTGGATGGTACTGGGAAGAGAAAAATTTGGCCCCCACACCCACACTATTGTTATATATGTTTTTTTTTCTGCGCTGTGAACATGTGTTTTATACTTAGTCATTTTGTGAATGCTATCACATGATCTGGCTATTTCAGCCTGTGTTCAGCACATATTCAGCACAGTCAGAGTCTTGACTTTCTTACAATTTCTGGACAACTACAAATGGCCAGAATACCCCAATAAATGACTTCAGTAATACTCCATAATAGCCTACTTGAACATCACTATTATATCTCAACAGATCATTTTGAAGCTTTTGAGGAAATCCTTAATCGACCAGACTCTCAGTGGTCTGAGATAATGAAGTGTTATGGACTGTAGTTTACCCAGAAGAAGGAAATATGTATGGAAAATGACATCCTCGGAAAACTTCAGAGAAATGAATTCAGAGAAGATATAAATGGAGGAAAAAGAAACATCACTGTGGATGATCACATGATGAGGATACAAGCACTCTTGCTGTGGAAGGACTTTTGAAACAAGAAACAAACACAAAAACCACAGAAACACCAAAATCTGAACATTTTTCAATCTTGGATGCTTTCAAAAATATTCCAGAACAATTCTGAAACACTTCTGGAACCCTTTCATAACCCCTTGGAATGCTTCCAAACCCTTCTGGTTCTGTTCCAGAATGTTCCTGCACTCTTCCAGTTCAATTTCAATTCATTTTTCCTACTTATTCTAATGTTTTCTTCACAAATGCTGATTTTAACTCCATCACAGTCACTGCTTTCATTCCTTGGTAAACTATGGCAGCCATCAAGATTAGACAAGAAATCACCAGTCACATCAAGCTTCTGGAAGGACCCTCCAACTATGTTGTTTGGGCTTCCCAGATGCAAAATGTCATCACCATGCTTGGAACCTGGGGTATTGTTGATGGTACTTCACTCTGGAGAAGCCAGAAAGATGACAATGAGAAGGCTCATTAGATTAATCATGATCAACAAGCTGCTGCTCTCATGAGTTCCTACATCCTCCCTTCTATACAATATCTCATCCCAAAATCACACAGCATTACCAGAGATACAGCCAGAAAAGTCACCAAAACTCATTCCTGTGCAAAACACCTATGGAAATATCTTGGATCGCTCTACTGCCCTCAAGGTGTCTCTGGCATCTTTTCCATATTCCAAGATGTCCTATGTTTTCACTTCAATCCTGGCACCCATCTTGGGACTCAAATTGGAGATTTCCAGGGTTTACTCAATCAGGCCATGGAAGCCAGTCTCAACCTAGATGATTCCATTGCAACCATGATAATGCTAAATGCCTTGCCATCTAGTTATGCTCCTATGGTGTCAACAATAGTACATATAACATCAACTCAGAACTTCACATCTGCAATGGTGGGAAAGAGTATTCTACAAGAATACACTCTGAAGAGAGCTACCAATCAACCATCATCAGCAAGCCTTTTCAACCAGATTAGCAAACCAATTGGAACCATGGCAAACCAGACTTCTGTAATCCAGAATGCTCTAACAAATGTAAAGTGTTCCAAATGTGGTCATACAAACCACACTGCTGATTGCTGCTGGGCCAATACTAAAAAGACCCACTCCAGACCTTCAGGGAATCACCTGAAGAAGACCTTACCTCAGAAAAAGGCAAAAGCTTATGAATGTCAACAAAGGCAAAAGGCACACAAAGGTAAAGGCAGAGCAGGTACACATTTTGCCAACATCAATGTGGATATTACATCCATGGTAATTGATCTAGATGAGAATGCTCCAGTGGAAATATCACTCAATCATCATCCCATGTCCAACCTTGCTCTTTCTTCTATCATAGAGTTACCGGAAGAAACTGTTCTGGATGTTCCAGAACCAAATTCAGGAGGGATAGACAGTATGAGTGAACTTGATTCCCTGACACTACCCTCATCTATGGATACTTCCACATCTGATGACCCTATGTTTTGGGAAGATACTTATGTGCAGGATGAAACATATTCTCCTCAGTCCTTTCCAACAATGTACACTAATGACACTTTTACCTTTCAGCTCCCAGTCTGACCAGCATCATGCTGAGTACCCACAGCCTGGACCATCTAGGCATCAAAACTTGGTTTCAAACCCAAGACCTGTTTCACAACAGAGAAATCATACTGGGAACAGATTGGATTGGAAAGGGAAAGGAAAGGAGAAGCATCACAAACTGCCAAAACCACCCAATATATATCATAATGGGGACACTAGGCAGAATGCTGATAGTACTTGGAAACATGATCTCTCTAAATGTGTTGTATGGGATGGTAGTTTTGTACCTGATGGCAGATATGAACCAGAATATGATGAGGATTGGTACTGGTATCTTGTCTGCATGTCAGTTGAATCCAACAACAAATCTACCAAGGATCATTGGATGATTTATAGTGGAGCAACTAACCATATTACTCCTTATCTTGATGACTTCATCTCTCTCAGTGATGGGGAAAAAATTTGTGAAGTTGCTAATGGAATGAGTATGAAAATGACAGGTCCTGGACATGTTGTCATCAAGTCCCAGAATCTGGAACCACTTATATTATGCGATGTATGGTATTCACCAGATTCTCCTCACAGGCTATTTTCATTACTGGCACTCACCAAGTTAGGGTACACTGCTGAGATTACACAAAAAGCTACTAAGATTTGGAACAAACATGGCCATGAAGTGTTACAGGCACTGGCTTTCTCACCTCATGGTGGACTACATTGGTTTCAGTCACATCAGATTAAACCTCATGCAAGTTCAACCATGTCACTTTAGGAAACTGATTCTATTAGATTGTGGCATTATCGCTTTGCTCATGCATCTCAGAATGTCTTACTCAATGCTCACAAATCCTGTTCTGGAATTCAACCCTTTACCAACCACCCTGCCATATCATTCTGTAAAGATTGTGCTATGGGAAAAGATACCCAAATTTCTCATATTAATTCCCAATTACAAGCACCAAAAGTTCTTGCTTTAGTGCATACTGATCTATTGGAACTACCTATTTTATCTAGAAACCACTCTAAATGGGTTGCTACATTTATTGATGATTACAGTTCTTATGCTTGCCTAGCTTTTCTTAAATGAAACTCTGACACATTTACTGCCTTCTGGACTTACCTGGCATTTGTAGAACATGTTACAGGTACTTTTCTTATCACTCTATGTTTGGATTGAGGTGGGGAATATATGGGAAAGGGTTTCCAATCATTCCTTACTTCAAGAGGTATACAACACCAACAAGTTGTAGCTAGAGAACCACAGCAGAATGGAAGAGCAGAATGATTCAATAGAACTTTGTTAGATAAGGTAAATGCAATGTTGTATCATGCTTGTCTTCTGAAGTCATTTTGGCAAAATGCAATGGAAACAGCTGTACATGTTTACAATTGTCAACTCATGCATAGACTAAAATGGAAGACTCTAATTTCACTATGGGAACCTGGAAACAAGAAGCTAGACATTTCTGGATTCAGAGTATTTGGTTGTCAAGCATATGTATTCATTCACAAAGAAGATCATCAAGATAAACTTTCTCCAAAAGCTAGGGAGATGATCTTCATTGGTTACCTACTAGGAGTTAAAGGATATCAATTCTATGACACCCAAAGCCAAAAGATGGTAATTGCAAGTAGTGCTACTTTCAATGAATTTTCTTTCCTAAAATGTTCCAATGAGTATCACAAACTAGATGATGTACTAATCCCAGAAGATGACAACAATGGTCTGGAATATCAAGATCAAGAGGAACATGATCAAGGGGACACCCAAGATCAAGACAGCCTTGAAATCAAAATACCCATGGAAGATCTGTATCCCAATCAAGATCCTGACCCAGAGCAATGACTGCAAAGACAAAAAATTCCAGAAGCTCTGGAAGTACTGGAAGCACTGGAACCTCCTATCACTCCACCACAAAGACCAGTTTCACCTCCAAGAGCTCCCAGAAGAATTCCACATCCTCCTCCTGCACCCATAAGAAGATCTGGATGAATCCCAAAGTTTAGGGCCATACCAGACAATGGTTATGGAGATTTACCTCCAACTGAGATTGAACAGCAAGGAGATGATTTTGACTTCCCAGAAATTGAACAAGGAGCTAAGGAGATGAGTGCACACTTCATAAACCACTAATGTTCCAGGCAGCACCAGTATTTGGTATACCAAGACAATACAAAGATATTTTCAAACTGCCTAGGAATGAACAAAAACAGTGGTTAAATGGATGTGGTGAGGAAATGAAGTCAATGAAAGACAGACATGTATGGGATCTCACAGATTTACCTCCAGGTTGGAAACCCATTACAGGAAGATGAGTATTTGTCAAGAAAGGTGACAGACAGACAAAGGCATATTATGTTGCTAAGGGATTTACTCAAATATTTGGTATAGACTTTGAGGAAACCTTCTCACTGGTTGCAAGATTTGAAACAGTCAGACTGTTACTTGCACTAGCTGCTTTGGAAGATTGGGAAATTGAAGCACTAGATGTGAAGACTGCCTTCCTCTTTGGAGATCTTGACAAAGAGATTTATATGACACAACCAAAAGGTTTCGTACAGAAAGAAAAAGAGACTAAAGTTTGTCAATTGAAGAAGGCTATCTATGGTCTCAAGCAGGCTGCACTCCAATGGAATACAGCCTTGTACAACTCAGTTTTGAAAATGGGATTCAAATGAACCTATTCTGATCTGGGAGTATATCTCTACTTCAACAAAAGGGACATAGTCATCATGTTAATTTACATTGATGATGCCTTATTCATGGGCAATAACAAAACACTTCTACTTCAAAAGAAGAAGGACTTTGTGGCTAGATGGGAAAGCCAGGATCTTGGACAAGCCCAGGAATATCTCAGAATGAGGATCACCAGGGATCAACTCAAGCAAACTCTGAAACTTGATCAAATTGCATATGCAGAGAAAGTAATATCTAGGTTTGATCTACAATACTGTAGACCTGCATATGTTCCCCTTCCAGCTGGATACAATCTGGAATCTCTCCAAAATGAATCTAATGCTTCTATCTGAAGTCACTACCAATCGGTCATTGGATCATTATTATACATCATGCTTGGAACAAGACCTGACCTTGCCTTCTCTGTTATTAAGATGTCACAATTCTCAGCCAATCCAACTGAGGAACATCTCAAACATGCATTGTACATTGTGCAATATCTAGCTACTACCAAGGATTTATGTCTTATATACAAAGGGAATTCTAAACAAGGATTTCTGGCATATAGTGACACAGATTGGGCAGGTGATATTGACACTAAATGGTCAACAACAGGATATTGTATATTTCTTGCTGATGGGATAGTCTCATGGTTATCTAGGCAATAGAGGAAGATCACATTATCATCAACAGAAGCTGAATATGTTGGTATGACTGAAGCTGCCAAACAACTTAGCTGGATTAAATTGCTATTTAGCAAACTCAAAATTGAGTTATCTCCATTTCATTTATATGTGGATAATCAGGGTGCAATATTTCTAGCATCAAATCCAGTACAAGAAGGTCATATCAAACACATTGCAATTCCCTACCATTTCATCAGGGAAAGTGTCCAAGAAAATCTTCTGAAGCTATTTTATATAGGAACAGGAGAACATAAAGCAGACATTTTTACAAAGAATCTTACAAGAGATAGGTTCATCAAAATCAGAGATATGATTGCTCTGAAACTATACTCTTATAGGTGATGATTTTTTCAAATGATGGGAAGTGTTGAAACAGCTGATTAGCACTTCTGACTGGAAGCCCCTATTCTGGAAGTGGTAATTCCAGAAGAGGAAGTTCCAGTAGCCCCTATCTCCAGAAGTTCCAGAAGTGGAAGCACTGGAAGGACAATCCCAAATTGGAAGTACTTGACATCAAGAAATGTTCTATGAATACTCCAGAAGTGAAGGATCACTTAGGAAGTAAAGGAATAATTTGGGGATGTCATCAGGATGTCATCAGAAGAGTTATTGCAAAATAACATGACTCCTTCAACTGCACATTGTACAATCGACTATGGATGATATCATGGTGACTGTGCACTACTGTGCACACTGTGCATGATATCAAATAAGAGCATTCTTCAAGAATCAGCTCCACTTGTATTTAGAATATAAATACTGTACATTTTGTAGTAGATAAAACAGCACAATAAGACTTTATCTTTTGCTCTCTTAACACTCACTCTTCAATCCAGAACTCTTCCGAGTTCCATTACTCTATCAAGTTAAACTCTGCTTAAAAACAGCGAGTCTCACACTGTCTTCCTTTTATTCATTGTACTGTGCACTACAGAGAGAGAGTACATATAGTACATAGCCATGTAACTATTCCCACTCTCTTTAAAACAACCTGTTGACAAGCCATTTGCATTGTCAGAAGCACTCAATCAAAGTAACCCAAACCCTGCAAAGGAAGTCACCACCAAGCACATGCATGTGAGTCTCTCTTCCAAACTCAGGTACAATCTGTCAATACAAATCATAGTCTATGTTCAACTCATAAACCTTGTTGGCACACAATGTTGTCTAGGGCCTAAGAAACTACAGGGGATGGCATAGGCAAGTAGTGACAGTGCACATAGTATGCTCTTGGACCTGGCTCTTGGAGCCCAAACAATATGCTAAGCCTCATGTTTATGTGCTTGTTAGATGTTGTATGGGTACTTGTTTCATTTTGCTCACAATGAATCAGATTTCGTTTGTGTTCTCGACTACTTGTAACCTGTCCCCTGGCATTGGTTATGAGCCAGCTGTAGTGGCTGACCAAATTGGACCAAGCCAATGGATCAATCACAGATGTCATCAGTGACTGGATTTGAAACTCAGCCGAATGGAACTGTGACCAGCTCTCAGTTAGCTGAGCCACAGCAACACTAGGTCTGGCTTGTGTTCATCTGCATCATGTTCATCATCTTCCTTAGATCCTTTGTGGTCAATCAATGTGAGGCTCATCACCATGTTGAATTAAAAACATTTTTCCTTGCAGTCAAGGTGCTGGATGATCTGCACATAATAGTCCTGGTTGTTTCCAGAGCATGTGGGTTGCTTGATCTCAATGACATGTGTGTGTTCTGTAATGTTGGCTGTCCATTGCATGGTTGGTCCAGAGGCACAAATAGACAGCATGATGTGCTGCAAGAGCTTGAGTTTGGGTATTTGCCAATGATTGAGAGGCCCTTTGGAGCCTTGTCTTGCACTGGCAGTGATAATAGCCAACTTGTGATCATGGAATCTTTGCAGTGCTGCTTCAGTATTGGCCAATGCATTGTCATCAAAATAAGGCATCTGAGTAAGGTAGCAGAAGTTAAGAAGGGCACAGATGGCTGTTAGGAACTTTGGAGGCACACCTCCTGCAATGACCCCAGCAATGTACCTTTGCACAGTATGGTAATCATGCCCCATCACTTGCTTTAACCTTGATACCCTGTCTTCAAATGAGTGGTATCTGATTGCCATTTGGACAAGAGAGAATCAGTAATTAATTTCATCTGGTCCAAGAGTGATGATACATCACTGTAGATCATGGTCCCAGAAAAGGTGGTGTAAGATGTGCAGGGTCTTGGAAGTGATGAAAATCGATGGTTCAGCCAGAGGCCAATCCCTGAAAAAAAGCTTGACAACACTATTGAGATGGTAGCACTTGACAACCTTGAGAAACTCCTCAAAGTTGTCTGGGTCTGCTATTGAGCAGACCTTCCTGATGACATTGCAGCTGTATGTGAGGGATGCCAGAAGGAATCTCCAAGTTCTTCCTATATCACAATCAAAACCAGTGAGGTCTTGGGGCTAATGCCCAAGAGTAAACATTTTTCAGGTGTATTGCTAATATATGTGGCGAGGGGAGTGAAACAGTAATGCATGTTACCAATGGGATCATTCATCATAATGCCCACCATGGCAGCACTCTTGAGGGGCTTTAGCACCAGGTCTAGGGATTCATGGAAAAGCTGGTCAGCCAACAGGTTGTAAACACATGTCTACTTATGGATGAAGGATGGAACCAGCAAAGCATGAGGAGGATGTAGGCATGTGATGATTCTTTATTGCAGATATCACCATCAATGTTTGCCAGGCTGAGGAGTAATGGGTGGGCCATCCTATTCCCAGTCATCACCAAAATGTTTGTCTTATTGGAAGATAATACAACCCCAAGAAGTGTCACACCATTTGGTAAATGATTCTTTTTGGAGTCAAAGACAGCAAGTCATGCTGACAGATGCACTTACCTGCAAACTCCAAGCATGATTCCCCAACATCCACTCATCATAGAGATGAACTACCCATGCCAACAACAACCATACTTTTTCTGTGGTATGAAGGAGATGTGGAATGTAAACAACAGATGGCTGAGTAATGCTTGAAGACACTCTATTGGATCATGATAGAAGACTATTGCTTTGCTTTTGGTTATGACTTGAGTATGGAGAATGTGTGATTTCCAGCAAAGTCCAGATGGTAGCATTTCTGCATGAAGGTATAACTTCTTGGCCATATGAAAAGAGAGTGAAAGTTGCTTGATCTAACATACAGTCAGTTTTCAGAAGAGGAATTTGTCCTTTGAATGCACCAGTTGTAAGGATAAAAAGTTGTCAACACTATACTCAAACATGACTGAAGAAGCCATGATGCTAGCTGCCACTCTGATCCTGACACAAAGGGATAATATAGATTTTCCCTGTAGTTGTCCACATATTCATCATTGAAGAATTTATCCATGAAGGTGATTCCCCCCAGATATATTGAAGGGATGTTGGGGTGATTGTTGACAACCCAGCCAAGAAGAGGTTCTTGATGCTTGATTGGGTCAAAGGCAGTATCTTCATATGCCTTGAAATCACCCCCCATTGTCGTCTCATCAATGATGTCCTAAGAAAAGTCATTGTAATCAAAAGTGGGCTGTGTCATGCCCCGTGCCTTCACTCTCTCACCCAACCACATCCACCCCTATCTGCCACCTTCCTTTGCCTTCGGGTGACACATCCACCCATCTCTGCTATGTCCGATGTTCCGATGTCTCATTCTATCCCTTTGTTCCTTCTCCGCCTGTACCTTATGATTGGTTGTTGTTGCTGGCAACTGTCCAATCCCTGTCTCCATCTTCTTCCCTGTTGTTGCATTCTGGCTTCCCTTTGTAGCACTCCACCTTCCCTGTTGTTATTAGTGTGATGCACCACAAGTATGTAGCACTACATACTCTGCCACATCCGCATTCCATCTACCCTTAGCATAGCCTCTGACTCATGTATTTAGTCTTGTACTTCGCTGAGGACTTTCCTCAGTTTGTAAATCAACTAAGTTTCCTCTTTGTCTCCTCCCTCGTGTCCCTTCTCTCTCTCCTCTCTCTCTGCTCTCTCTCCACTTCGGTAGCTTGTCACTATTGTCGAACTCTGTCTGACTCTGCCCTCCGAAATATGAGGACAGGGTTAGTACAAGGGTGCAGGCCATTACCTGAAGCCGCCATCCTCACCCCTTTGTTCGTCCGCTCCATCTCCAACCTCCGACCCTTCACACATTCATCCGACCTCCGGAGACCTGGAGGCACTGGACTTGACAGGCTGATGGCAAGGCTCAACCAAAGAGCAGATGCCTGTGGCATTGCAGACAGGCACACAATAGTGAATGTTTGTGTCAAGTCCAGTTCCTCCAGGTCTCCAGAGGTTGGATGTATGCATGAGGGGTCGGAGGTCAGAGGCAGAGCAGACGAATGGAGGGGTGAGGATGGTGGCTTCAGGTAATGGCCTGCACCCTTGTACTAACCCTGTCCTCATATTTCGGAAGGTGGAGTCAGACAGAGATCGACAATAGCAATGAGCTACCAAAGCGGAGGGAGAGCAGAGAGAGAGTAGAAAGAGGAGGGACGAGAGAGAAGACAAGAAGGAAACTTAGTTGATTTACAAACTGAGGAAAGTCCTCAGTGAAGTACAAGACTAAATACATGAGTCAGATGCAGTGCTAAGTAGTATTGCTGTGACTCCAACTTAGTGCAGTCTTGAGCTGGAACCAAGCCACTGGTCTAGCCAAGCTGCACTTAGTCAAGCCATAATAGGTACATGACTCGACTCAGCTTGCCAAGTCGCAACTTCTAGCTTTGAGTTGACCAGAGCTGTGGAATTTTCCATGGTTTGCCATGCCATAGCCACCTTCCATATTGGGTGTGATGTTGTGGTGGACAATCACATGTGAGCCAGTGCTTACACAACTACATGCAGAAACTCGAGGTACTACAGCAACAGGAAAAACTTATCGAGGATGAGCAAGAGCAAGAACAAAAGGAAGAGGATGCCTGAGGTGTGAAACATGAAGCAGACAAACTTGAATCACATCTTGCCTGATCCCTTTCACCTCACATGGAAGTAAGCCTCACCATTGGTGCCTATGCATGACAGATTTGTTGACCTTGTTCAAGTTGTGCCCTGTTCTCATGGCTCAAAGGACTTGCAGAAGCCCTGATGGTCATGTTGGCCAAGTTGAGAGTGCTCAAGTAGCACAACAAGCTTGAGCACTCATGGAGGTGAATCTTCAGGCCAAAGAGGGAGTCTACATACGGTTCTTGCATGACATCAACACCAACATGGCAATTTAGGATCTAGAGTTGCCTTTTGGTATGTTGACAAAGCACATCTGGATGACATTAACAAAGATCAACAGTCAGCTGCAGGAATACGACATGCACATGGGGAGCTCACTCTAAATGATCTCTGCAGACATACAACAATCATGCTACCTGATACAGCATCCCTATTTAATAGACTAGATGTTTAATACACTCAACTCCCTTTGGTGATGTGATTGACGATGAGTATTGATTGAGTGGCAGGCTTGCACCACCTTCCATGTTGGGTGTGATGACATAGGGGATGACCACGTGCAAACTGCTGTTTAACATATTAGATATAGATACATCAACTATACAAAAACAGTAGGCATGTCTGAAAGCTCATCACCCTCCCCTTTGGTAATGGCAGTGAGAATGTCATCTAAGGTGGCCTTGGATTTGCAAAGTCATGCCAGGAAGTCCTTGTTGTCCTCATTGATCACCATCTCCCTCTGTGGCATGATCCAATCCTTTGTGAAATCCAAACAATCCTTCTTGAACCAGAACTTCAGCATTTGTAGTGACTCCATCATCACTGGTGCGATGTGATTCCGTTTCATCATGTCAGTTTCACTGCTTGAAGAAAAGATCCATTTGCATGGGACCACTGAGGCTTGAATTGGAAGGTAGTTCAGCATGATAGCATAAACAGTGGGGAATGAAGCATGTGCAAGCTATGTAGGATAGAGGTGTTAGCATTTTGTCAGAAAAGTGCAAGGGATTGTCAAACCTCCCAAAACTTCAATGGATCTGTGCCTTTGGGGCTTGGTATGGCCAGGGCATAAGTATTGAATTCTTGATCAATACTTTGAGTGGCTTGTTGGGATGGTCAAAGTGTGAGGGGGGGAAGGCTGCAGTAGCGAGATGCCAGTGTGGAGTGGGAGTGAAGATGACCACCATTAAGAGCTGGGGATTTGGCAGTCTGCTCTGTGAGGTGTGCAGGCTCCATAGGGGATTTGTTTCGATATTTAGCCATTTTTCATCATGATCAACATATATTTACAGAATGAACAGATAACTTACCATGTCCAATATATCTTTCCATGCTTTTGTAGCCACAGGTCTGTTCCAATGTTGATCTATCCAGCTGAGCCAAATGGTAGGTTCGACAACTGTTATACAGTGTCAGTGGAGCAATGCTGAATGATGAACTTGACTTACACATGGCAATCATATAGGCATGAGTCTGGTCCATGCACTGATGATATTCTCGAGCTTTTTCAAGCCCAGCCTTGACAAACAGTGCACAGTGTGGCACATTGGTAGCCAGTGCTTCTCATCATATCATGAATGTCTTGAAAACAGGAATTGCCCTACCCAGGATGGGGGTACTCTCACTCAACATGCATTGTTGTACTTCATGAGGTATCTATGGCATCCAATCCAGTAGTTAGCAGTGAGGCCCATGTAGTGCAAAGGGAACACTACCTTGAGAACAACCTCAAGATCTTGGTGAACCTCCCATACCATTTCTGTCAGCTTGTATTTCCTAAGTTCGTCATTCAGACTCCGAGGTAAGCAAAGAAAGCTTTCAATAGCCTGTATGGAATATTAGTGCATGATCACTAGACATTAATGCATTGTACTTACAAGGTGGAGGGTGCAAAACTGATTGATCATGAAATAAGTTGAATCCCACCAGGTCTTGACATTGCGAAGCAACTCAATGACTGGGACCCAAGTGGGATTACCATTGTACTACTGATTGGCATTACCATTGATGATACTGTCATGGAATCCCTTGTGGTGCTGGCTGGACACACAAATAACATGAATAATATCATAAGTGATGGTGAGAGGATTATTGGCCAGAACATCAAGGTAACCTGTCTTATCTACAATAAAGTTGTTGAGCACACCAACCCACATGTCTGCAATGGCAGTGAAGTCAGCAGTAGTGTAATTCTTGATAGTGTGAGTGACACAGATGTTAAGAATATGTGGGAAACAAGGAACATGACAACCTATGGGATTGAATTGGATTTCATGTTTTTGTTGGAGTTCTGCCAATTTGCGCATGGTGGCAATGTTATTGGTGGTATTTTCCATAGTAAAGAAACTGACCTGGGTGATATTCAATTAGTACAAGTGAACAGTGTGTATTACGGGGCCATACTTGCCTTTGTGGTCACCTCAGCCCAATCAAGGAGGCTGAGGATAGTCTCAGCAAGCACATTGCCAGTGTGTGAGGATGGAAAGTAATGAAAGGTGATAAGTGAGGCTTTCATCTTGAGGGAATCACCATCAATGGCAATCCAGTGTGCTGTAATAGTGAGATAGGGATGGTATGAATTGTCCAACCAGATATTGGCAGTGAAGGATATCTTGCCTTCTGCCTTCTATTATATTTCATTAGTATGGTAGTACAGGTTGAAACTGGCACTTACGGCAAGGTCCTGTTTCACAACCTCAAAGTATTTATACCATGCCTCAAGGATTAATTTGCAAAGTTTGGTGTGGTGTGGAATATTAGCATCATGAAGATCAGGGTGTAAGAAAAGGGTGAGTTGGCAAAACTCAGGACACTCGACAAGGTTGACAGACTGTGATGAAGTTGTTAGGCACAGTTCAATTACAGAGGAGTAAAATACTTACTTGGTCATCTGCAATAATAAACTTTACAAGATGCTCATGTATCGCAACAATGGAAAATTGAGGCCTAGATCCCAATGAGCCAGGTGAAGGGGTGTCTCCATGGTTGGAATAAGAAATGGTGGGAAGTTGGTTGAGCTTGTATCCTTGGCTAATTGCCTCACAAAGCATTTCAGCCATATAGCTTGAATCTAATACATTCTTGATCACATGGACTTGGGTCCCCCATTTGTTTTTCTTGTCAAGTTCAAGGTATTCTGGGAGGTGCTTGCAGGCAATATGGTAGTGAAGGGAGGTGTTGGATGTTTGATGGCTGAACAACCACTGATCAAGCACAGCATTGGGATTTGCCTGGAATATGGCCCTATAATGAAGTGAGCATGTATAATACAAACATCAAACAGGGTAACTTACTTGCAGTACTTACAAATGCTATCCATCTGCTTGCCCTTTTGGAAGAAGAAATGATATACATCTGCAGTTGATGATGCTGGTAGAGATAATCCAGCAGTTGCCAATGGGCCAGCTCCAGCAGTGTTGCCAGTACTATTGCGTGTGCCTGCATTGGGGGTTGTTGTCAAGGCCAATGGGATGGCACTAGCACCAGCTTGTGCAGGATTGGGAGTAGTCTGAGCAGCTGGCATGGAACTAGTAGGCCAGAGGCTCTGACTGCTGGGCTGAGACTGCTCAGTAGTCTGGGGAATGGCTTCAGCCTCTTCACCACTTCGCTCACTGATGTTGCTGATGTCAAAAAGTTCACCAGTGTCTGCAGCATCATGGTAGCGAGCAGGAGGATAATGATCCCAGGGTACCCTAGTTGCCACAGTTGTATTAGGAGGCTGCAAAGCTGGGAGCTCGGTGGGTGTGGTGGGATTGCTAGGGGGAGCCTCTGCAGCAATGGGCACAGCACCACAACCATGATGGTGGCAGGCACCTCTCATGCTGGTTAACAAGCAGGCAAATAATCTGGGTGACCAAGTCAAATGATACAGATAAGAATTTATATGATGCACACACAGAGGGGTTGTGAAGCTGCTTGATGGCCACAGAAGACAGCCTTGAGGTGCTTGACTGAGGTGGCATGATTCATGGTGCAATTGAGATAACTATTAGCCACATACACAATACATATTGCAGGGTAAGGTGTACTGGCCATTGTGAGTCAAGGTGATCACATGAATGGGTGAAGGTGGTACGTATTAGATGCACTCATGCTCGATGTGAATAATATGAGCTACAATACAATTTAGATGATTAGTACATGCCTTGCAACCACCTGCCATTATGAGGGTGACAAATTTATGCTTAACCAAGTTGCACATTCACTGCCAGCATCAGTCCTTGGGTAATGTGATTCATACTCTAGGCAGATGATGTGAGTCACATGCAATTCATACCAATTAGTGCACCTTCCATCCACCTGCCCATATGAGGGCAATGAGTAAGTACCCAGCAAAGTTGTACATTTGCCAAAAAAGCAGCCCACTGCATTAGCCCCAGGTAGGTGTGTTGGGTATCTTCATATCCTAGGTGAGTGATGTGAACCATAATACAATTTGGACCAATTAATACACACCTTGCATCTGTGCTTGTATAAGAGCCATGGATTCATACCTGACAAAATTGCACATGCATCAAGCAAGTGGCCTGCTGCCTCAGTCCTCAGGTAGCACATGTTGGGAGCATTCATACTCTAGGCAAATAATGTGAACTACAATACAATTCAGACTGATCAGCACACACCTTGCAACGACTTGCCTGTATGAAGGCAATGGATTTGTACCTGACAGTATGAATAGAGTGAGCTACAATATGAATTGAACCATACATTGTGTATAGCCACTGGAATGACTCATTACTGATGAAGCTGCACCCACATCCACATGCTTCCCCAGTTGTGATCGATATAGGACCATTTGGAAAGGCACCAGTGAAGAACAAAGATGACTGCATATAATTGAGCAATAAGGAATTGAGACTGAAGACTCCTGAGTCGAGTTGGACTCCCAAGTTCCAACTCAACCTCAGTGGATTCTCTCTGCACGAAGAAGTTTCCCAACTGTACAATGTGTTCAACACTACGTCCCCTACCTGTATTAGACATTATGCATGTAGATAGAAGATTTAGCTTGAAGGAGATGCTTAGTGCTAGCTCACATAGTATGTACCTAGAATCCAGATGCTACCGTGATGACATTGCTCGAACCTTTCCCCATAGCAGCTGTATATCATGCTTGGGATCTCATTAGCAGCCAGGATGTTGCAGTGAAGCTTGAGTGCTGTGCCCAGGACCCTTCAGCTTCCTCCTCACTCAAGCACAAGTTCCAAGTTTTGAAGAAACTTCATGGCAGCATTGCAACAGTCAGGTTTCCCCAGCCCTTGTGATTTGGCGGAGAATCATTGTATTACACCCTTGTGCTGAGAGGTATAGCAACACCACTATGTAACTTACTCACTATGCAAGGTGGTAGCCTTGATCCTGATGTTGTTCATACACTAGGATATCAGGTTGTGAGTTATTTGATGAGTCTTGCTATGTTGAAGGTGCTAATATGCTGTCTGCTACTCAATAGGTCCACAGACTCGAACATGTTCATTCCCACAACTATATCCATTGTGACATCAAGCCACAAAACATATTAATTGGTCACAATAGTGACATCTTTCTTATCAATTTCAACATTGTGATGCAATATCATGATCCTGCCACTCAAGCACATGCTCCTCACCAACAAGACTGCCCTTTTGTTGGTACCCCTGCATTCCCTTCTATCTATCATCATCTAGGCATTCAGTCAAGCCATCATGATGATCTTAAGTCACTTGCATACACACTGATCTATCCACTGCATGGATCACTCCCTTGGTTCAGCATCGATAATGCTGCCCTCACAACTGAAACCATACTGAGGCTGAAATAGGATGTGACCATCAATAAGTTGTGTGAAGACATTTCTCAAGAATTTGCCAGGTTCCTCTCTTATTCTCATTCTCTTGGATATACAGCAAAACCCGACTACAAGTTTCTTCACTTGCTATTGTATAGATGTTCGCACCACTCTTCAGCCACAGGTTGTTGCTCACCCGACCTTGCCAAGCTCTCTGAAAACAAGGAATCCTTTTGACCACCCTGGAATCTGTCAGTGCAGGATAATCCCTGTGACCTTTCACTATGCCCAACCCCAATAATCACAATGGATTCAACCAATCAGCAAACAGGCCTCCATCACAATGATGGCAATACTAAAAAGTGAGTGTAAGTATTCCTTATTGTTTCCAATCACTCTGATTGATGGGAGTACACTTAGCAAAGGAAAAAAACTCAAGGACTATGAATGAGAGCATTTCCCTCTTCAGCACAGTAGCAGATTGTCCCATGTTTGTTGAGTATGATGATCATCGCAGTGCTGATGTATACATAATGTTGTGTACAAGTCTGTATGTGAGATATCCATTGTCCATGTAGCAATTTATATCCTAATTGTCACAAACATTCTCAACTATGGAAGTCACTGGCTTGTCAGCTTAGCCAGCCAAGTGAACTCTGAGTTGACTCAAGCCATCAGGTCATTGTTACTGGCACTTTTATATCTATTTACTTAATTCACTTACTACTGCTCCTGTACAAAGTAGCACTGATTTGTATGTAATACAACAGAAAATAAAAAACTACCTTTACCTCATCTTCATTGTGGTCATAGTACAGCACACCCCCTACCTCATTGTTGTTGTAGTGGTCGTTGTGGTAGTGGTGGTGGCAGGCTGTCCCTCATCATCATCCAGGTGGTGGAGGTAGCAGGCCCTTGCATGCCATCATTGTGGCCATGCAACAACACCTTGTCATTGTCATCATCATCATGATGGTGGCAGGAGCTTGCATGGCTCCTCACCATCGTTTAGGGGGGGATGGGCATGGGGACAGGCAGGCTTTTGTACATCCTTGCCTTCCTCGACAGTCATCATCATCCGGGCCTGTAGGCTCTCACATGCCCTCACCTCTATGTTCTTGTTGTGGCCACATGGCATGCCCTCTACCTCCTCTTCCTCATGGTAGTGGTGGTTGTGGTCATTGCACACTCTCATTGTGGCCATGCAATGGCACCCACCTCCTCATTGTTGTTGTCATTGTGGTAATGGTGGTGGCAAGCTATTGCATACCCCTGTCCTCCTCATCGTCTAGGTGATGGTGATGGTGGTGGTGGGTGAGTGTTTGCACCTTCCCCTCCTGACGGTCATCCTCATTGTTGGCAGTGGCAGCCTGTTTGTCCCCCTGCCCTGCTCATGGTGGTGTCAATGGTGGTGGTGGTGGTGGTGTGCCCTTGATGTGTAGTCATCATATTAAAGCAGTGGTGGAGGAGATGGTGGTGAGGTGTGAGATGAAGAATGGGCTTTTGTGTGCCATAGTCCCCATTGTCATGTCAGTGGTGGTTGTGGGCTGTTGCACACCCCCACCCTGTTGTCAGAGCTGCTGTGGGGTAGCCATTTGCAATCATATGTATGTACTTACCTTGTCATTGCTAGTTATTGTCATTGTGCCAGGTATGCCACTGTGGCACTCTGGTCCTCATCATTATTGTTGTGGTTGGACAGTGGGCAGGTTGTTGCAGCATCCACACCCTCCTTGTTGTGGTCATGATGGTGGTAGTGTTGCTGATAGGCCACTGTGTGTGTCATCCAAGCTGTGGGATCTATATGAAAAAGGAATGGCCCAGTCATGTGACATGTGCCTAGTATGACTTTGAGCTGGCTACAGCAGCTAATGGAGCTGAGCCAAGCCGATATATATCTAAAGCCGAGTTGTTAGAAACCAAGTCACGGGTGTAGCCACAACTTGCCATGACTTGCTGAGCTGAGCCAAGTCACAGCAACACTAGTGCTAAAGGTAGACAGAGCATGGACATGGTGGAGTATGTAGAGCTCCATACTTGTGGCATGTATGTCCCCCAATGCAACTGCTTAGTGTGACACACTACAGTCTTTTCTGGGAGACTTTGGTTATCATCTTGCTGTCAAAGTAAGATAATATTATCTATGTGTTATGTTGTTCAGTGTGGGTGGATCTAAATATATTTATAGGAAGGTCTTTACAGATGATTCATGGTTGCCTATCATTGGTACTGTATCATGATGATGCAAAATGAGGATGTACCTTCCAAATTGGTGCCAACAATTGCTCCTCCTTCCTCAGTCCCCTTATTAGATCAAGAAAGCCCACAACAATCTTCAGCCTATCTTCAACAGTGCTGTCCTTTATGTTTTGGAGATAATAACTGGCAAGAAAATCAAAAGGAAGACCTAAGGCAGGTTAACTCCTGTTAATTGTTGGCTTTACTAAGATTATTTTAGACCTCGTGTCATTGTATGCATAGATGCTTGCTTTACTCAAAAGTGCTCAAGAAATGCCTATGGAGCTGGAGGTCATAACCCACCAAATCCTATTTCTTCCAAGTTTATACCTTCTGAGGAGGTAGCTACCATGGAAGCAGAGGCTGCCAGATGCTGGGGATGAGGCTGTGATCAGCAAAGACATGTAAATACTCATGTGGCAAATGATCATGTGGAGCCTGGAAAGAAAGTGCCTGTATCTGTTCTGGATGGTTGTGGGGATTCATTTTCTGCTGCTGATGATAAATGTGAAAAAGCAATCACTTGCTTCTTTGCAGATACTGGGCTAATGGCAATGCTTTGTTGACATGATCATGTGCTATGGCTTGTCAACATGGCTGCTGCTGGAGAAAAACAACATTATGCTCTGGCCTTGATGGTGAAACTTGTGGATAATATTCCATCAACAATGAGGATTGGCCTTTTATATGATATATGCTATGTTTTAGAGCAGTCATGCCACAAGTGGAGATTTTTCAGTGAGAATGTTTTTGGCAGATTTATCTTTGCCATCTCTGTCTTTCATGCCTATGGACATCAATGGCCTTGTCAACTTGCCTATCACCCTAGAAAATGTGTTGGTTTTGGCCTATCAGATGGTGAAGGTTGTGAAAGGCTATGGAGTTAGTTAAAACAACTAATTGCACCATTGTGAGTTTCTGGGGTATGTTCAAGTAATATTGTCCTGCATATAGTGCTAATAGTATCCAGTATCATCAGTGATTGTTTGTGTTGGATATGCAAGTTCAATATCTCAGTGGAAAGTCTTTATTTTCCATGGATGATTGGCTTAAATGACAATGGATCTATTATTTGGCTAAAAAGAAAGCAGTAAAGAAGTAGTTGGTTGGATGTAAGGTATCTGAAGAGGTACTATGTAAGGAGTGGGCTACACAGGTAGAGGAGCAAACCAAGCCATCTCCTAATAAGTGTAAGGAGAAGTACTGTAACATGTAACACAAAATTTACTATATGGCAAGATTATATATTCTAACCAAAAAATTTATTATGTTCAAGCTAGATATGAAATACATATATGTATATTCATTTAATTAATTGCAGAGAAATACTGGATGACTTTCCACTGGTTAAATTCCAGTAAAATAGAATAAACCGGAGTTTGAAATCACTGATAATCTAATAATCTATGTGTTGGGATAAACTGCAGGCTAAGAGAATAATATATTCTGTATATTTTTTCAGGTCTTGCTTTTCATTCATCAACGTGCAACATGGACCCAGATATGTTCATCATCATGGCCAATGAAGAAGAAGAGCAGTTAGACAAAGAGTATGAGGACACACTCACAGTTACTGTTGTGATTGTAGCTGGAGCTGAGTTTGCACGACAGTCCCACATGGAAACATGGAATCAAAGTTGCCTGTATCTTTCCCATTCCCAGCTCCTTCCTGATCCTCGTGGGGACACACCATGGAAAAGGCTGTATGACAGCCAGAATGACAGGGCTTTTATCACCACAATGGGTTTTGATGTGGATACCTTTGGGTACATCCTCACATCTGGGTTCTCTGCCCACTGGTATACTGGAGTCGTTCCCCACTCTGATACAAATGTAATTGGTGATCCTCGACCTGATCGACAATCATTGGATGCTGCTGGTGCACTTGGTCTTGTGTTGCACTACCTAAACTCCACAATGTGAGAGATCAGCTTACAAGAAAATTTTGCAATTATCCCTGCTACAGCCTCTAGATACATCAGCTATGGACTCTGTATACTGCTTGCAACCCTCCAACAGATGCCAGAGGCCCAAATATCATGGCCATCTGCTGTGGAGTTAATCGAGTTGTCAAACCTTGTCCAACAATGCCATCCTCGCCTTTTGGGTGCATTTGAAAGTATTGATGGGCTCAAACTTCCAGTGAAAACATCCCATGATGATGATATTGAGAATGCTACATTCAATGGGTGGCTCTCAGAGCACTTCATTAGTTCAGTCCTAGTTTTCTCATCTTGAGGTATGTTGGCAATTATTATATTTATTAGATCATGGCTAACAAGTGGGCAATAATTCATTAAAAGATGTTGTAATTGCAGCCAGAACTAATGCACCTGGAAGCTGGCATGATTCTTGAATTGCACAACCAATCTATCAACAGCTATGTTTAAAGACACCCAACAACCACTATCTTGTTGTAGATACTGCCTTTCCACAAGGAACTGCAGATATCAATGGACACATACAAGCTCCTTTGAAAGATGGTCAATGGATCCAAGGGACTCCAGAGCAAATAGAGGAAGCTGTTGCATTTAACTGAGAGCTTCTCTTATATCGACAAACAGCTGAATGGGGAATGTGAGCCATCCAAGGCACTTTTGGACGACTACGAATGCCACTAGACTGTGATGACAACAAAGGGTGTGGAGACTTGATTGAGGTTTGTTTGCAGCTCCATAATTTATACACGACAAAGGTTGGAATTAATCAAATTCAAACTGTATACATACAATGCTGGCAAGAAACAGCAGAGGACATAAAACTATGGACAGGGTTTGGGGATATGTTGTTTTCAGAGCAAAGAAAACATGATTGCATTGCACGATTTCATGTAAACATAGAGTATGAGTGATTTGTGGATTCTGAGATATCTATGAAATCAAGCTAGATCGCAGTGGTTGCATTATCATCAGCCACCGCAAAATTGGAACCTTCTATGGATCAACATCAGATATGATTGCAGAATCATAAGGCTTGATGTACGTTGATCCTTTCTACCATAGTCTTCATTTGCCAATGGATTCAGATTGCAAAGAGTTGGATCGTCATCTGACAGCCATGCAATGGACTCTTCACCATCAGGGAACCACTGATAGTACTGGTTCTTCTTTGGTGGTTCCTGAAATTTCTGTTGAGCATGATGCACTGACCCCTTGGCAGAGCATGCCATTTCAAGGCACATTTCTATCCGATTAGCAGATCGTTGAACCTCATATACGCAATTTCAAAAATCAAATAGCTGGCTATGTAGCTTCTCATTAGTCGCCTGTGAATCACAGAGTTGTTGGGAAAGAGTCAATAATTGCATATTAGCCAGGGATCATGTTGCTCAATCCTCGTCTCGTGCCCTTAAGACAGCAGGGTCAAGTGCATGGGTTAGAGAGCTCAATAGATCTGCTGATGCTGCACCTCGAGTGCAGTGAGGAGCTGGGGCATCATTGCAAGCTGTCCTTACCACTGCTACACATGGCTTGGGATGTGGGTCATCATCATCGCTTGATGACAAGGTAATATGGCTACCCGCATCATTATAGTCACTATCTGCAAGTTCACGGGTCCTGGCATGCTCATTGATCAACTGATCGATGTGATGAGCATGTTTGACTTCAGGTGGACAAACACCAGTGCCTGTGGGTTTTGTAGTTTTCACCAACTGGAAAGAATAATTACAGCTAGCACAAGCAGTCACAAGTAATGTACCAACTTACCTGTTTAAACTTGGTCTCAAGGGAGGTCTGCTTACAAGTGGGTCAATCTGATTGTGCTGCTCATTTGTTGTATCATGTAGTGATCACTGCACAACCACATTGACCAAGAGGGAGTTCGCTCTTGACAAGATCAAGAAGCATGTTGGTGTCCTCAACAGAGTAGTTGTTGGCACCATGTGGGCAACCACACTTTGCTTTTGGAATATTGTCATTGTCGTCATTGTCTGGTTCGATTGTAGTACGAGTACACTTCCTAGGCTTCGTCCCTCTTGCATCTTCAAAACCATCAAGTTCAATCACGTTTGCATGCTTCTTTGGCCTATGAATACCCATGTTTTCCTTCTCCTGCTCCTTGCCCTTTACTTTCTCACCCTTGCCTTTGATCACATGTCATGAACTCATGACCTTAGGAGAGCGCATATAGCCTTATGACTCAGCAATAACATGTGGAACAGTGAGATCACCATCCTGGACCAGCAGAAGTGGGACATCAGCAGGATTAGGCTGGGTATGGGATGGAAGTGAGATCAAAGACTGAGTACTGCCACTGCCACAGTCAGCAGAATTGGGAAATGATGCTGGCATAGACAAGATCCAGGGGTTTGGGCTGAGATCATGGTGCTAAAGAAGTGACACAGGTCAGTGTAGTCCAGGTGAATCGGAATACACCTACCACTGTGGAATAAGCTGCTACATTGCTATAACAGCTACCAGCATTTGGAACCTGTGCAGGAGATGCTTGAGTGATGCTGCTCAGCTGGGGGGTGGTTGGAAGATGATGCAAGGGCTAGTACAGTCATGTGGGTAAGCAAAAGGTTCCAGTTCACTTCCATTAGGAATCATAGACCAGAGCAACACCATCATGGGGAACCCAATCACCATGTAGATCACAAACAAATGCATTTCCGGCATCATCATATTGCAACTTAGGATCAAGTCCATCTGATGTGAAGGCAGAACTGCTGTGCGACATCATACACTGAGAAAGATTTGCATGTGGGCAGTAAAATATGCTAGGTACATGTGATCCACTTATAGGCTGTGCTTGCTGGTCTTGATTGTCAATTTTGATCATTGATTGTTGATCCAAGTCGTTGTCTTCATTCTTGCAATGAACCATGTGGCTCACTGATCATGTTCCAAGGGGCAAAACACTGTATTTGTCACTTATTGAGATTTTAACACACCTTTTTCTCAACATAGCAAGGGTCTGGAGGGACAGGGACCTTGGTGCATATGAAATATGCATGTGTTTGCACTCCATTGTTGCAAAGGACCATGTGGATGGTTGGCAAGACATGGATTCGGGTAAATGACAACCTCGTATAGACAAATATGCACCTGGGAGATGGTTAGAGCATGTCTAGAATGAAAGGATGGTGCTACTCATTCACCTGAGGGAGCCTGTGCCCATCATTGTGGCAGATGGTAGCGTGGGTGACTTGATGATGTAATCCATATCAAAGGCATTGTTGCCTAAATGCAGCCGGACAGCATTTAAAAAAATCTATAAAGGGAGGCCTGACCCCTTCTACAGATTAAAGTTTATTAGAGGGTGGTCGATTTGGTATCCATAACACGTAGCATCGGCATCTCAGCACAACTTCCATTCTGGCCCAAATTTAATCTATTCTGCTACATTTTTGCCTGCAGAAAGTCATCCACTTGCAATTGCTTTTATAATCCAAAAAGGACCCCTGACACCCTAATATATCATGGGATATCCTATGTGAAGCTGGGATAAGGTAGAAATGGAAGGACAAATATTTTACCCAAGCTGTATGTATTTTCTGGAATAACCCAGCAAAAATTGGTAGGGGCTGGGATAAACCAATACAGTGCAAGAAAACCCATCCAAAACAAACCTCTTAGGCCAATACTTGTGCCACTTGTTTTAACCTAAGAGGTATCCAGTTTGGAAGTGCCTAAAGTGGCTTACTTATATTAGCACAACCCAATGCTTCTCCTTTTATAAAGTGTCCTAGGACATACAATATGTTCATTGCACATCATTATCTTTACTTCTTGTTCTTTTCAAACTCACTCTGCTTGGTTGTGAATGTTTCATAACATTTTGTGATCTTCCATTCCACAGTATACAGTATAAGTCAAGTTATATGGTTCATGTATCCTAGCTCAGTCCTATTCAATTCTACCTTGTCTTTCTTGTTCCCCTCATTGTAACTTGCTGCTACCTCTTTGGTAGACAGACTTAACCTCAACCCCATCATCTATATGTATGTCCTAAATGATAAAACTTTTGATCCTCCAATGAGTATTTTACTTGAACCTTGAACCTTTGACCTTTCATTCTAGTTCTTTTGAGCCTACTCATGTTCCTACCCAGACAAGCATAACAACCAGACCATTATACCATCTAATATCTAACTACCTAACTATCTGACCATGACCATTTGACTATTTAGCCATCTGAATGAACTAAAGTCTGATGCAGATCATTTGGTATCTGACTATCTGACTGATGTTTAATTCTCTGACCATTTAATAATCTGACCATCTGATTATCTAATGTCTAACTATTTGATCCTTTGATATCTTTGATTATTTGATTATCTGACCATCTGATGTTTGACTATCCTATGTCTAACTATCTGACAATCAGATATCAAACCATCAGATCATTTGATATATCTGATTATTTGATTATCTGACCATCTGTTTTTTTAAAATCATGTTTATTGTCCTTGTAGAGTAACAAACCCTATATAGGACATAATGTGCACTAGGTACATAAAGGAGCACCTGTGCCTCCACCAAAGGTCATTTCCTAACTCTACCATTCCTGCCAGCTGACCATCTATTATCTAACCATCTGATCATCTGACCATTTGACAATCTAATGTCTAACTGACACTTGACTATCTGACTACTTAACTATCTGACCATCTGACCATCATGTCTAACTCTCTGACCATCTGACCATTCAACTATTTGATGATCTAACCATTAACTATTTGATTGTTTGAATATCTAAATATCTGACCATCTAATTATGTTGATATTTGACCATTTGATCATCTGATAGCTAGCTATTGAATCATTTTATGTCTAACTATTTGACTATTTGAGATTGAACTATTTGGCCCTGTGATCAGCTGATTATCTAATATCTAACTATCTGACAATCTGACTATCTACCATTCAATATTTGACTGATACCTGACTTTATCTGGTGAACTATCTAATTATCTAACCATCTAATATCTGACTATCCAATGACTATCTAATTATTTGACCATTTGATCATCTGATGTCTAACATATCTGGCTACCTAACTATTTGACCATCTGATCATCTAATATCTAATCATCTGATTTTTGACTACCTAATTATTGAACCATCTGACCATCTGATGTTTGATTATCTGATGACCTAATATCTAACTATCAGACTATCTGATCATCTGGCCATTTGATCATCTAGTGTCCAACTACCTAACTATCTAACCATCTGACAATTTAATATTTAATTATCTGATGTTTGACTACCTACTGATCAGATCAGTTGACCATCTGATATCTGATCATCTAATATCTGACTATCTAACTCTCTAACCATTTGACCATTTGACCATCTAAAGTATAACTATCTAACTATCTGATTATTTGATATCTGACCACCTAATTATCTGATCATTTGATTATCTGATGTCTGATGTCTGATCATCTAATATCTGACTATCTAACTATCTAACTATCTGACCATTTGACCATCTACAGTATAACTATCTAACTATCTGATTATCTGACCATCTAATATTTGATTATTTGATATCTGACCACCTAATTATCTGACCATTTGATTATCTGATGTCTGATGTCTGATCATCTAATATTTGACTATCTAACTATCTGACCATCTGACCATCTAATGTCTAACTACTTAACTACCTAACTATGTGATCATTTAACTATTTGATGTCTGACTACCTAATTATCTGACTATCTGACCATTGGATGTCAGATCATCAGACTAATGCACTACAGTCTAATGCTATATATTAACTGCAATCAGACCATGGTCAGATATCAATCATCTCTGGTAGAGTTATTAGTAATAACTTAATAACCTATCTAACTACATGACTATCTGACTATACTCCAATTATTTGACCATTTGACTATCTCACATCAGATCATCAAACTAATGGACTATAGTATCTGACTACACTCCAATTATTTGACCATTTGACTATCTCACATCAGATCATCAAACTAATGAACTATAGTCTGATGCAGACCATTTGATATCTGACTATTTAACTAATATCTAATTATCTGACCATTTGACCATCTAATATCTATCTGATCATCTAATGTTTGACTACCTAACTAACTGACCATCTGACCATTGAATGTCTAATCATCTAATGTTTAACTACCTAATTATCTGACCCTTTGATGTTTGATTACCTAACCCCTAAACATCTAACTATCTGATGTAACATCTAATCATTTGATATCTAAAAAAGTATCTGACTACTTAATAATCTGACCATCTGATCATTGAACATCTGACTATTTAACTATCTGACCATCTGATTGCTGATATCTGACTACCTAACTATCTGACCATCTGACCATCCGATATCTGACTACCTAATTATCTGACCATCTGACCATTTGATGTTTGATCATCTGATATTTGACAACCTAACACTCTGATATCTGATCATCTGATATTTAACAATCTAACACTCTGATATCTGATCATCTGATGTCTGACTACCTAAGTATCTGACCATCTGACCATTTGATGTTTGATTATCTGATATCTGACTACCTAAGTATCTAACCATTTGACCAACTGATATCTGATCATCTGATGTCTGACTACCTAACTATCTGACCATTTAACCAACTGATATCTGATCATCTGATGTCTGACTACCTAACTATCTGACCATTTGACCAACTGATATCTGATCATCTGATGTCTGACTACCTAACTATCTGACCATTTGACCAACTGATATCTGATCATCTGATGTCTGACTACCTAACTATTTGACCATCTGACCAACTGATATCTGATCATCTGATGTCTGACTACCTAACTATCTGACCATCTGACCATTTGATGTTTGATCATCTGATGTCTAACTACCTAACTATCTGACCATTTGACCATCTGATATCTGAT